>QVOA01020876.1:25252-280331 GCA_014825685.1 Pseudomyrmex cubaensis
TTTTTTTTTTTTTTTTTTTTTTTGTTTTCTTTTACGTATCTCTATCTAACGTATTTTCTCATTCTCTCCCGCTTTCTCTCCGCCCTTTCTCTCTCTCCCTCTCGCACCACCTCTCTTTGCCCCACTAAAGTTAATCTCGCTATCAGACAGTTTATTATTTAATGCGCCGCAATACATCACATTCTTTAAGGATACATCACTCGCAGAGCACATGCGACCCAGAACTATCGCCATTCGTTATAAATCATCGATCCTTTAATCAATCAATCATTTTGTTTTTCTAGCGAAGAAACGCGTCTAGAAGTTTTTTTTTCTATACATATATATGCAACGATGAAAATTATACGATAATCACACACGTAACAGTACATATTATTTTTTAATTGGTTTAAGATGATTGCCAAATCTTTTTTTTTTTTTTTTTTTCAAAAATTTACATTTAATTGTGTACGGTCTTCGTCATTGCGGCACATTGTTTTTGTCGCAGCAAGCGGGTTCGTATGCAAGACACCACGAGATTCCTTGACGGTTCTGCAAAACAAAAAGTAAACACAGTCGTGTTTCCGCTTCGATTTGTCAGAGCGGTGATTTCTGATCAAAGCAGACGGCAACATCTTCGCGCGTAATGACCATCTTCTTCGTTCGTTCGTTTTTCTTTTGTTTTGTGTTTCCGGACAATAATACGTGGCAAGATACGAATCGATAAGAACGTGAATTGCGGATAAAAGCCGAATACATTATCGCTTCGCGTGTGTTTCTCACGGAGTCGCTTCAGCACGAAACTTCCGCTTTTTTTTTTCTTTTCTTTTCTCCAGCCGCTTCCGATATCTCTTTCGTCTACTTTTTCTCGTACGACAATAATCGTAGTTCTTAACGTTATTCGTCGACCCGAACGAATTACGCGGACCGTTCCCGTCATCGGTACAAATATTAACGAGCGTTTCCGGGATTCGCTCGAGTCGCCGCGTGCACGCACATACACACGCACGAGCGCGAGCGCACGTCACTCACATACAGAGTCGGCGTCCTTATTATATTTTACGAAACTTAATCGACGAAAATTTCTCTCGCACTCCCATTCACAAGATCAACGCGCTTCATTCATTTCGCATTTTATCTCTTTTTTTTTCTCCGCCTGGCGCACATCTTACGTGACTACCTACATTTTCTATCCGTTTTTTCCGATTGTTCCTAGCGCGTGACACGACGCAATTTTTTGATATCGCCGATTATTAAATAATTTTTTTCCTGTAATCTTTTGCACATCTTTTTTCTAGACAATTAATGTCTAGATCGATAAAAGACGATAATTGCGCTTTCAATCTTTACGTATATGAGGAGAAAAAACTGAAGAATAAAAATCTCTTTTTTTTTTTTTCATCTCTTTTTCTTTGTTCAAAGAGTTTGAAGCTAATTTATTAACGATATTCTAATTTCTCTTCTCTTTCGCGGGACTTTTTCCGATAAAATTCGTGTTGCACTTATATTATACGCGTGGCCGACGACGCGCAACTTTTTTTTTTTTTTTTTTTTATTACTCAGGGTTTTATTACCCTGGACGCTAATAAAACTGAGCGAGTGTTGAAAATCTCTACATTTTAATGAAACAAAATGTTTTTACATTCTTACACGCACGCTTCGCACCGAGTCTATACGTATTACAATGATCCTAACGTCGTGTCGCTCGTCCACAGCCTACAAATAAATAATGCGGATAAAAAGCGAGCTATATCCTCGCGCGGAAACAATTCGCAATTTTTCCCTCGGCGTAATTCACATCGTGGCGTTTCGGGCACAAACTTCCTAATCCCGTCAGACTAACGCGATCGTATGTACTCGTACCGCGACGAAATTTTATACGATTTGTACGATCTCCCTCTCTCGCGTTTCTAGCATCTAGGATATACGGACAGCGTCTCGGCAATGTTTTTTTTTTTAATCGCACTACACGCGTTTTCTTTACCTTAACACTAATCGATACACTTCGCAATGATGGCTCTCGTTTGCAAATAATATTAATTAATCGTAGGAATAATCACAATCGCAATGCGTAATTAAAATCATAGAGATACATCACAGAGAATTATATCTTTCTTTTTTGTCCTTTCCGTATATTCATGTATGTTATAATTGTTATACCGATTCGCACTAGGGTCTTCGTCTAGAATAAATGCCAGTCGTGTCTTTTTTTTTTTTGTTATAACGCGCACGATTTTGCCTCGTCTTCCGTGCAATTCCTTTTGTCGGCACGTCTCCCGATCTGCATAATCCCGCACGGCGATTTATAGATTTCGTCTCCTCGGGACCGACCTCGAGACGAAACGACTCCGTCTCCTCTCGTCGCGGCGGAATCTTCGACCGAAAGACTTTACAAGCCCGAGAACTACTCACGCGTAAAATAACTAATACACGCGCGCGTCCAGTTTCTTTCTTTACAAATATCTCATTCATTCTCGTGACAGATTGATTGAAAAGCTCGCGTGTGTTCTTCATTCACCACCACGTTGCAATAATTCATTCACACATCTCGATGAAATCGATTGAAATCGATTCAGTAAATTCAGTTCTACAAAAGTTTTTTTTTTCGAGAAACAAACGATCCCGAATTCGGGAGACAATTTGAGAGAAATGAACAAAAAATTATTCACAAATCCTGTCACTGATTTGCAACGTATTCAGCCACACATTCGTCTCTTTCCCTCACACTATTCGCACTCTTTCTCTCTAAACGGTTTATTCCCGGTCGATTACAGCTATTTATTACAAATGTATACACTCAAAACTCAATGGCAGTCTGTTCTTGTGGTATATAAGCGCGACGTTTACAGCGTGCAGACGACATTCGCTTCGTCGGGCGAAATCAAGTCGGGAATGCACGCGGCAAACGCGGCTTTGAAAATTCGAGGAACTTTTTCATTCTTCTCGTTTTCGTATTTAGTGTTTCTTCTTTTTTTTTTTTTTACTGTTTTATTGTTATTATTATTTAATTGCGATCACACACCGCGGCGATCGCATCCTCGTCCGCCGCGCCGGTGCGTCTTTCGTCTCAGTCTCGAGAAATTGTTCTCCTGTCTCGGTTCGTAAAAAGAAGTTTGTAAAAAGGGGAGAGATTGTACCGCATCGACGATGCGACTATCGTTCGTTCTACACAGTTTCTACACGTAGAAAAAAGCGCGTACTCTATCACGAGAACGATGCCATCTCGTTCCGTTTTTGTCATGAGAGATATTTCGTGTGGTAGAAAAGCTGATGTGATCCTTGGTCATTGGTCGAGGATGAAACGACGAAAAATTTGTAAGTTCGATTCGGACAGATATGTGGCTGTAGAAAACTTTGTGAAACTTTTTGAAGGATGCAGTGCTGAGATTTTTGATCCACATTTTTCTAGTCGGCTATTAAGTTCGCGTTTAATCTAAATTCCAGCGTAATTCTTCGATAAATTTGTTGTTGTAACTTCGAGTGTACAATAAAAAACATGGAAAAGTCGTCGACTCGGAGTCGTTCACGTTTCAGCTGAATTTTTGTTCATCTTGTTTTTGAAATTATTGTTGATTACAAACTCCACAATAATCCTTTTTTTTTTTTCTGAAATCAGAACTCCGCGAATCGCGTTTACAAATGCGAATTGACTATTATTAGTGTATATAAAAGGTAGTTTCTAAAAGAAACTACGTGTGATCTCTCTTTCTCTCTCACGGCTAAGTGAGTTTTTTCCCGTTCTCTTCTCGTACATCAACGTACATCAACTTGTGTGGACGGTGCACTTATAAATTCGGAATAATACATTTCGCTCTCTTTTTCTCTCTCTCTGTATCTGGTCTTACGTATATTATGAAACTTTTTTAATAAACACGCTGTAAGTTAGTCGATATCGTGTTTTACGTTAATTATGATGCTTTTAACCAGTATGTTAAAAAATCTTAAATTTCTCACAAAGCATTGCGCATGTTTTGATACAATTTTCTAATGATATTAACCAACGTTGTTGACGATAATAACCAGCGAATATTGCATGGCATTTTCCAGTATTAATAAAAAAACATTCCAATCATTTATAAAAAAAAAAACAAGTACATTGTATATGAAAAGAAAATCAACTGAATTTCGATTTGTGATACGAGTTTATTCTATTATTCAACGAAACAAAAATGCGAAACACGATATACGAAAGCTCTATGTGCATATATCTCGACTTTGCGGTATCGACGATTGTTGTTTATTGTGCACGCTTGTGTGTTTTATTGATTCATTGCGCGCCGCGTGAACTCTCGGATCATCTCAGTCGATACGGATACGGAGTTTCGATATGATTCCAAGTCCAGTCTGAAGTCGTTTAAGAAGAAAAAAGAAATGTATTTCAAGAACATGAAAAAAAAGAAAACATTTGTTTTTTTCGGCGCACTATATGTTTACATTTGCGCATTCTCACGTTCATTCTCTTCTTTCTCTCTCGGCACGTGAATCTCACACACACACACACACACACACACACACACATACACACGTACAAAATCACACGCCCGCGCACGCTGCTCAGTTCTGTTCCAGAAACGACTTCTGGAATCTGTCCGCTTACGCGTTTTACAAAACTTTTTTTACGCTATTCGCACGATCCGCTTATCTATAACATTCTCTCGTGTCCTTTCGCGCTCTTTTTTTTTCTCGCACACTCTTGTCTCTATACCTGCCTAACTATCCTATCTACTTCCCTGTTGTACGTTCTTTCCGGCAGCACTCTAACGCTCTACGGTTTTACGTTATTATATATGTACACATCTCTTTCTCTCTTTCTCTCTCTCTCTCTCCTATAGACGGGCCCGTGGCGAAAGAGAGCGGTATGTTGGCCCGATTAAAAAAATAATTGCTCGATTTCGCGGAACATCGCCGAATTTCGATGGGTCGCGCTCCAGAAAGCAAACGGGTGCGACGTTTACTGCGAATAATTCATTTAATTTCTCTTCTCTCAATCAACACGAAGAGACTCTGAGTGAGACGCCGCCTCCTCTTCCAAATTATTGAAGCGCGCAACCCGCAATTTTCCAGAGGCGGACCGACTGATTGACAATCTCGGCGCCACTCTCAGTCGCCATTTGCCACGTAGAAAAATCGAAATATAATCGTAAACGCCGGAAACTTGTCATCGTGTATACGCGTGATATCCACGCACAGTCGCTCTGCGCGGTACTCGGCTGTTCCTTCTTTACTTTCCTCTGTATCGGTTATCCAGTCTTCCCGCGTGCGCACGCTATTCTCTCGACGCGTTTTACACTTACAATAAACTATCAGCGACTTTCTTTAGCAGCTAAAATCATATCCTGCGTACTGTGTTCTCTCTTTCTGCCTTACATACACATAAGACACATACACACACAGACACAGACACACACACACACACGAAGCTAGAGAAGTTATAGGAGCCATTGTTTTTTATATGTATATATTTTTTAATATATATTTTATACTTTATATGTATATATTTCAACGATAAAAAAGATCGCTTCGATCGAATCGATCGAGTGTCCGTGTCACCGCGGCGCGCGATGACAGCTCTCTTTCTCTCTCTCTCGGGAACACGTGATCCTCGTGCATCTATACTTTAATCGCTAGTTTTATAATCTCAGTCTACGTAAAACTTCCCTCTTACATTACGGCTCGCGGATGGAACACCGCACGAAGATCAACGTTTTTTTTTTCGTCTTCTCCCCAGAAACTTGCGCGAACGAATCGACGATAAAATTCCTCAGACTGCGCGCGTAAATTTTTCAGTTTTAAAATATAAACTGTTTTAAAAGTAAAAAAACCAATTACTCAAGTACACATCTTTGCAAGTGATTTCGCGTCATCGTATCGAAAAGAAAAAAACAACAGCAAGTGGCGTTCAGAAGTTATCGTTTTTTAAAGTATGCCATTACAACAAGAATATCGCACATCATTCATA
This sequence comes from Pseudomyrmex cubaensis, assembly GCA_014825685.1. Classification (NCBI taxonomy): domain Eukaryota; kingdom Metazoa; phylum Arthropoda; class Insecta; order Hymenoptera; family Formicidae; genus Pseudomyrmex; species Pseudomyrmex cubaensis. Next base: position 31,191 of record QVOA01020876.1, read on the forward strand.
CCGATAACATTCGCAGGTGCACGCGACTTCGCGATGTGACGCGAATGCTAAATGAAGCGGACTCTTCTTGCTCGATTGTAATTTATCTTGTCGCTTAATGAGTTATGAATTGTCGAACAAATGTCGCAATCGAATACAATAGCTTATACGAGTTGTACGAGAGAGACTTTTTGATGAGCATGCAAAGTGATGATTCAATAATAAAACCAATTAACAGTGTCGAAAAAGACATACAAAACAAAACAGGTTGTTTACATCCATATCGGAATATCAATAGTTGCCAAAAAAAAAAAAAAAAAAAAAAAAGTGTGAACGCTATACACATGTACACACACGTTACTAATGACGACTGATTAATTAGATGCGTGGAATAATAAGTGTCTGGAGGTTTCTCAGACGTGTAATAACATCTAAGAAACCTCACAGAAATGTTATATTTTCGTGGCATCCAGTGTGTCTCGTCATTGATAAAATTTTCGCGAACTTCACGCGTTCGTAGTAAGCCTATAGCACATTATCGTGATAATAATAAAAATACGTAATACATACTACATGTAACATAAAAAATATAATATATACACATAAATACACAACGTAAAATCTTATGACACAGGGACGAATTCTTGTTTCAATGACTCTCTCTATGTATATATATATATATATATATATGTATGTGTTGTGTGTAACGCGCGTTAGGATAAATGAGAAACAAAAACTTCGTGTTATTATCTCGCGTCGAGAATTTGGATCAGCTGACGTCGTTACATCGAGCAATCGAGACAGAATGTTATCAGTACAAACAAAGCGCGATAAAATACGTGTATTACGCAACACACACACACACACACACAAATTTCATTCGATAAGACAAAACGTAGTATCTTGAATCTGTTTCTTCCGAAGTGTCATTAATTCATCATTTACGATAACGCCGTCTTATTTTTTCGCCGATTTCGTTCACGCTGACATGTGCGCAACGCGATGTTTTCCGAATTTTCTTGCAGTTCGGTCCCCGCCCCACTTGCCAGCCGCACCGAAAGCAAATCGCGACACGATGCCAAAGGCTAAGGTTTTTTTTCCTTTTGGTTATATAAAGTTAGAAACGAACGCGCCGAAACGAAAACAGTTTTTAAGGGAGAAAGAAAGAATCGATTGCGAAACTCGAGGATCGTCTCATCAAAGAGGTTTCCTTAAATGCGTGCAGCACGGCGCACACGCGGCGTATGCGTGCAACACTCTCGTATACTTTTTACGTACGCATGTATCTCTACGTACGTTTATATATATATATATAATATATATATATATATGTTTGTGTATGTATATGTATAAATATGTGTATGTGTGTATTATGGAAGCGCCGAAGATACTCGCACGAGATATCCAAAAAAAAAAACGTGAGAAAAAAATTTCACTTTTTTTGACGTTTAACTCAACAACGTAATACGTTAACAACAACGTAACACTCTTCTTTTCGTATCTTCGAAAATCTTCTCGGCGATTTTGTAAATCGAGAGTCGACATCGTCGAATTTCAGGCAGCGTCGCGTCACACCCGCGTACTTCGTCATCGAAAAAGAAAATGTGACGCGATGATGCGCGAGAAAATACGTGTAAATGCTGTGGGATCTTCGTATTATCGCGGGGAAGAATTATAGGAAAAATACGAAAGACGGAAACAAATATTTTTTCTTTTTTTTTTTTCTGTTTCTACTATTCCTTTTAGGCCCTCGTGCGTCCTCGCGTGAACGTCGACATCGAGCTTTGTACATTACCTTCGAGAAATCCGCCACGGAGAATAACGCGCGGAATCACACTTTCATCGCGAATGTCGAAAGCCTAAGATAAGAATCGTAAACTTCTATGTGTATAAAAACGCCTCTCGTACGTTTCGGAAGTGATTGTGTGTGTTTCCGTATATGTTGAAACATAGTGTCCTTTTTCTAATCCGAAAAAACTTAACGTAGTCCTTGAATCTCTCCTGCGTATGTATTTAAAAAAATAATCAAACGCGAAAACGTCAAATGGTACATAAAAAAATATGTAATAATACACGCGCCGACGAAATGAGAGCGTCGTTCGTTGAAAAACGAACGACGCGAGCAAAAAGTACGAAAGGCGTAGTTTGTTGTTTTTTTTTTTGTTTTTTGTTTTTTTTTTACGACAATTTTTTACCCTATTTCATTCGTTCTTTTTTTTCTTTTACGTTAGCTAGATGATGATCATGTGTGTTTACATAATGTGCGATATCCGCTAAAAGGTATTTTTTACATACACGCAAATACAGTTACGAAGTAGCGTCACATTTATCATACAGATAGACAATGTTAACCCCTGGATGTATATATATTTCAAATTGCATTATATATATATATATATATATATATTTATATATATATATATATATATACTTGGCTAAACAATTCCTACGTTTACCCTAACTGCTAAGAAGGTTAACTAAAGATCTTAATCGTAATGCTTTTCTATCTTACCGCCGCGCATCTTCGCTTCACCTATAACGTAATCTTACGCATATCTCTCTAAACAAGTACTTAAAATTATCTCCTTGTAGGCATATAATCTACGCATTAAACTCTTAAACTTACGTCGCTCATTAATCATCGTCATATCGTAGAAAAAAAAGTAGCAATAGTAGTAATAGTAGTATAGTAGCAATAATAATTGTAAATTACGGGTGAAAGGATCCGTACTAATGTATAATCGGTTAAAAATTGGTCTACGGGCCCTATACTTCGCGAGCGATACGCTTGTGTGTACAATACGACGGTCACTCGATGAAACGATTATATAAATGGAAGAAAATTAAACATAAACGTTTAAACGCACATAACACACAGACGCGTGTAGACGTAAGGAAAAAAAAAAAAAAAAAAAAAAAAAAAAAAAAAAAAAAAAAAAAAAAAAAAAAAAAAAAAAAAAAAAATCGCTGAATCGCTCGTCCCCTCGAAAAGGCACAAGAAATTGTAAATTCCAAGCCTCTTGAGTCTCGTGTTCCGCAAAGCCTTTAAGAAATTCGTATGTCGCGTAGAAAAATCTCGTGTAATGTATATTTGTCATATACGTCGGAGTTAAGAAACGGTCACGGCGGGACACGATGGTCGATGCAAAGAGATCATCGTCCCAGTTTTTCCCTCGACGCTGATGACCAATCCGATATATAAGGGAAGATCGGTGATGGTCGACGACGCGACGGAAATTGCGACGATCGAGAGAAAAATCCGCTTTGTCGAGAAGACAGACGTTCTCTCGGTCGTCGTATCGCATTGACGAGTAAAATAGAGGGGACGAGCGATCCCGTCGAAAACGCTATCCTACTGGATATATCGACCGATTTTCTTCTCTCACCTTATGCATATTATATATTTACTACAAAGGAACAAAAACATGTGGGTACTCTCTCTCTCTTTCTCTCTCTTGGGATATTTGGCACAGATTAAACGGAATTTTCAACCCGCGAAACGTCTCGATATACAATGAGAACACAGAAGAAGGGAGTCATATGCAAGACACACGCGTGCAGATGCACCGGAACGTCTCCCGATTTGTCAACGCGAGAGAGCCCCAGTTTCCGCGATCCCGGCAACGTCGTCGTATCAACGTTGACAAACTGATGTCAAGTATTTAAGTATTGCGTGCGGATATATTTTGATTAAATCTTGTTGCTGGTTGTTGACTTTCTTCTAATCGCTTCGCGCTTGTCCAGTGGTAACCCCGTAATAAGTATCGAAAGAACATATATATATGTATGTATATATATATACATATATATACGTATACACACATACATACATACACATATGTATATATATTTTTACGCGTCGTTATTTAATATCTTAATATCTCTCTTCTCGCGTCGCGTCATCTCGCATTATCTTTTTCATTTTAGTAACAATGTAAAAAAAGAATACGCGCGCGCGTAAGTATGTTATTTATATTCTTTACATGTAATATATATATGAATGTAATATATGTATATATCGTACAGTGTTACGCGCAGCCTTATTTGCTAGGAATATTATCGTGGTAGTTTTTCTTATCCGCTTATTAAATCTAAAAGAAAAAAAAATGTTACTTACTAAAAACGAGCGAAAGAACGTCCGTTTCGCGTTCCATGTGAGGGAAGCGGACTTTCCTTCAAAAGGTTTGGAGGGAGGGAGGGAAAACCTTTCGAGATTCAAAGCGATCTCGTGGTAATCGTCGGAAACGATCGGGAGAAATCGTCAGTTATTTACACGAGAAACCGAGAAAAACGACATATATATGCATGTATATATGTCGTTTCGACGAATCGGCGACGAGAGAGGATCCTTTCGTCAAGCTTCGAGCTTGGCTCTTACCTTCGCCTGGGCTACGTATCCGCGATTCAAAATCGCTTTGTCTCTTCTATCTAAAAATTCATCGATCGTACGGACTTATCTCTCAACAACACGATTCGTTGATTATTTCCGCAAGATGCTTTATGCGTTTCTTCCAAGGCGAAGGCGAGCTAAGCGCGTAGTAGGAACATACGTGAAATCCAACCTCGCGTTATGTAATCCGAACGAAGAAGACTCACGATAATCATCGGTGATCGACGAAGACGGAGAACACACACACACTTCTTTCTTTCTCTCTCTCTTTTTCTCTCTGTTTCTCACTCTCACTCTCTCATTCTCACTCTCACTCTCTCTTTTTCTCACTTTTTCTCTCACTCTCTCTCACTCTCACTCTCTCTCTCTCTCTTTTTAAGAGAAGAATGCGATCACGATGACCACCGCCGCCGTATCTCGCCGCGTCTTCGCAAGTGCTCGCTCTCTCCCGAGGGAGCCAAAAGGGATTTCTCGTTTCCGAACGATAAAAACCGCGGCGATGTCGAGCGGCGGAAGAGAGTGCGTCATCGTCGTTCTGGATGCATTGTTCAGTTGTGCACGGAACGTGACGCGTTGTTAGATCACGAATGCTTCACAACGATCACGCCGGGTCGCTGTTGGGCCTGTTGCGGCGTGTGAAACTGAAGAAAGTGATCTTTCAGTATCCGTTGTTTCGCGGACGTCGCGGATGACGTCGACGCCGAGGAACAGGAAGAAGGCGAAGAGGACGTTGTAGTTGCGGACTTCGTCGATGTCGTGTTTGTCTGTTGTTGCTGTTGTTGTTGCTTGTTAGTCAACGCCAACGGAACGTCTTGCGCGGGCTCATCGCTGAAGAGATGATCACCTTCCAAATGACGTATCGCCTCGACGATCGTTTCTAAATTCTGCCGGGATGTGTTGATATTGTATAACCTCGGAGTGGCATCGTCCAGGGAATTCGATGGAGAGGGCAATCTGCGATCGAAGAGAAACTTTATGTTAGCATCTCGAGCGTAAATATCGATTCCCAAGTCTCTTTAAATACCGCGGTCCTTTGCGATAAATCAAATTTACACGCTCTTGGTCACACGAGGGAACGTTTAACATTTGACACAGCGACAAATTAGGCACTCGAAAAGCAAAAGTAAACCAGATGCCACTTCGTATCCGCAAAGTGGTCTTTTCCGACTATTGACTTAGGCTTTCCGTCCGCGTCTCAAACAACGCTTCTAATGAGCGCCACAGATCATTTCGGATAAAAATCAACACGTACCTCTCCACCTCGACTTTGGGCTCGGCTTTCATCGCGGCTTCTAGAACGCTCGGTAGTCGCTGCGGTTCCGCGGCCGGCGAGAAGGGTCTGCTCGGGCTACCGCCAATGTACTGCGGCGAGGCGTTCTTGAAGTCGTTGGACGACGCGTACGTGACGCGACTCGATGACGAAAAAGAGTCCGCGGTGGTCTGCTCCTCCATCGTCGTGAACACTTGATTCTGGGCGAAAGTAACGAGCTTTGGGCTGCCAGAACGGGATTCTTCTTCTTTGATTTCTTCCGGTACTATGTCGGCCGGTTGCGGGGACAACGGAGGCGAACTAGGATCGGGACTGGACGTCTCCACAGTCTGGGTTGAACCCACAGGTGGCAAAGACATGACCGAAACCACTTGGAGCGTCGCCATATCCTCCGTCTCCTGCGCCATCACGTTATCCGTATGCTCGATCACCTGGACATAAGCGCGCGGTTTAATTGACATCGTACTAATCTCTGTCTATTTGGAAACAGAGATCGACCTCGGATTCCCCTTTACAGACCTATCTCGTCACGGAAACGAGTAAAGAAATTCATTCGATTGAAGTAATAAAACGGTATTACAGCGCGACGTTATCAGGCGCAGTTATCTGCGCGAGCAATTAAAACAATGTTCGCAATATCTTTCGCTTGGGAACGTTTAAAACCCACGAGAGGTCGAACGGGTTCACGGCTAAATTGTATCTCTGTATCGCGCGAGATAGCGATCTCTCGCCCAACCTCCCCTCACCCCCGAAATCGCTCAAACATGTTTTCATAGACCGTGTGATATTTCAGTTAAAACCTTTATATCGCGCTTTTATATATGCGATATAAAACGCCGTTCTTTATTCTCTCTTTCATTCTCGCGATCTGTTAGACGGATCAATTTGCTTTTTTTTTGTTTTTAACATATCGGCCGGTTTTTTTATTCCGATCCTCGAAAGATCAACGGATGTAGGAGAGCAATACCGAATCGTTACCTCGTGGGGTTGATAAGCGATTAGCTGATTGTCCCGGAATCTGTCAGGATACAACTGGCTCTGAATTGCTCTCATTTGTTTCTCTAAATGCAGTCTCGCGTGACGTTCCCTCTCTAGCTGTCGCCTGAGCTCCACCACCTCGCTGTTCACAACAGAATGTCCCTCTGTGGTCACTGTGATTACCGACAACGGCTCGGGAGACATACTGCCCAAGCCCTCATCGCCACTCTCGCTGACATGCATTGGTAGACTAACGACGACACCTGAAAGAAAGAAGCCGAATGCAGGAAAAATTAAATCCTCTCCCCCTGTGTGAAGAGAGATAAATTTTCGAGCTCGCCGAACGAGTGCTCTGAAGTTAATAGTAAATTCCAAACGCCTCGAGAGAATCCTTTTTGCTCGTTTGTCTCCGAACCTCGGAGATTGCTCTTTCTCTCTCTGTCTCTAATTGGGGAGGATCCCACCCTCCGCGCTCATCCTGATTAAAAATTAAGATTAAATTGACACGCACAACGGGAACACTTTTCCAACGTTTTTACTTTCCCTCTCTTTCTCTCTCTCTCGGTAGAAGTAATTCTGGGGAAAGCGCACGAAATTCGGATTACAGTTGGTGAATAAACCGCAATGAAGTTTCGGAATGTATTTCGGCTTTCCGGTATATGCGGTGCGCACATCCATGCGATATAAATGATTGCGGGGCCGCGAAGCGAAATTAAATCTGTGTGTGTATGTGTGTGCGTGTGCGCGCGCGCGTGTGTGGTCGCTGTTTGCAATATAGAACAAATATAGAGGGCCATTACACTTGACGGGGATCAAAGGCCAGTTCGTTTGTTTCGACGTTATATTAAAGCAAAGTGAATGTAATGTTTACACACGTCTACATGGGTGGGTACTTTATTTGCGCATTGTTTGACATCCACGGAACATTATGGCGAATTATGACGCGGTAACGCGCGCAGCGGCCAATTGTGCGCCGCTCTTGCGAACATTTTCAATCAATCGACCATTTATTAATTAACGCTCCCGCGTTAATTTCCACGGTAACGGTTCTGATTATCGATTATTATTGTCAATGAGATTGTTTCGCGACGTGTGCCGTCAGCTTTCATTTTTCAGGCCATTGTTTCACAAAGATTAAAAAAAAAAAAAAAAAAAAGGGATATAATTTCGAGATGTATTTCTGTATTCTATTTATCTCCTGAAAGGAACAAATTAGCTTTCTTCTCTTTCTCTGTCTCAGTATGAAATTGATTATGAGAAATAGGATAGGTATTCCGTCGTTCGGGCAATAATCGTAAATGTTGAGACCAGTATTTGAAGTCAATCGGTAGGTTAACCGCGATTGATCGATAAAAGTGGTTCGCCGGCATTAAATTCGCTTCGTCGCACAGCCGACGACGAACTTTCTGAATATCGCCATGCCATCGACGGAGGAAACTAATTTACGATAGGACCGGAAATTGAAATTGTCTCGGCCCCGAAGTTCGCGACAGATACTTTCCGGCGGGCAGATCGCGCCGCGACGACGACGACGACGACGACGACGTCGCCGAAACGCCATCGGCGTCGAAAGAGAAGAGCACTCCTTAATCCGCCCGTTGTATTTAGCCCTTGAAGTAATAACGATTTTCGAGAACGAACACAGTCGAGAGGACGATCCCGTTTTATCCACCTCGTTCCCGTTTCTCAGGAAGAAAACCGATATAAACTCGAGAAGTTTAATCTTCCGATAGTCTCTCTCTCTGTTTCTCTCACCTTTCAACATTTAACGATCAATCACGAGTGTCACGAATTTGCGTTAAAACAAAAATTTTAATATCGCTTGAGAGATCCAGTTTCAATATTGATTCCATCTTTTCTATTTGTTTTTGAAGCGAAACTTGCAGAATATACACATTGCGCCATTTTTCAATACACTTTCTTCCACGGCGATATGACAATTAAATTAAGACGTTTCAGTAAATTAGACTTTTATCGGCTTAACAAGAGAGAAAGATATATATATATATATATATATATCTCGCTTCTATATTACTTGAATCTTTTCTCCTGAAATAGTCTGCATATATATATATATATATATATATCTATATATGTATATATATATATATCGGTTCGTCGTGGTATCTCACTCGCGAAGAATGTAATTACTTTCGCGAAAATGACGAACGGCTTCCTCAAATGCGTCTGTGCATCAGCGGACTACGTCCGCTGTGAGAAGTGAAATTAAAAAATTCCTGCTTGCCAAATTTGTCATTCTCGCCGGCAAAATATGATCAGCTGTGCAATAACTTGGCAATCGTGTAAATTGAATATAAAGACCGTTGGGGATTTTGTAGGTATGTATGTATATATAATAAAACTCTTTTATACATTTTCGCCGCGCGCGCAAATAAAAATTTATAAAATTACATCAAACGGCGGGATATTTTTTTTTCCTATTTGCTCGCGCGAGTGTACGGAAATGTCTGCATAATTCAATTTCGTGATTGAAAAAAAATGACGCGATGAAAACTTCGACGTTACGCGCGTCGCGTAAACGCAAACCGTGAAATAAGCGGATTGCAATGTATATCCCCATAACTTTTCGCGCTTTACTCCGATTGTTTCCGCGCTTTTTGCTCCCATGAACCCGAAAATCCGCGCGGTGTGGCACAATCGGTGCGGCAGCACCGCGGCGATAAATAATTCAAGCCCTCTCGGAAAATATCGTTATGCGACGAGCAATGCGCGCGCCGAATCTATTGGTTGTTTTACGTATACAAATGTTTGCGCTCAATGACCGCAATGATATTTTTTATTGATACGTGTTTGCATCAGCGCCGTGTATTTTTTACGGTACGCCTCACTTGCAATATTCATGATGATTGTTTTCAAATCAATTCCATTTTCGAGCGCTCTCAGATCTTTTAATCCATCAAACAAAACAAAAAACAAAAAAAAAACCGGAAAACCTCACATTCCTTTTTAACAAACACATTGTGTAAATAAACATTAGTAGCAATTATTATTATTGTAAACAATATAAAGAATGAACAGTATACCCTGAGTGTCGGCCTTGCGCTTCTTGATGGGTACATCGCCACCTTCGTGTTGGTTTACCAATCTTTTCAGCTGACAGTTCTGTGACAACAGTTGTGTCTTCTCCTGCTCCAATTGATAGATGTATTCGGCAGTCTGTTGGAGTATCGCAGCCTGTAATCAAATTGAACGGATTATTCGCTCGTGTGTCCTGCCTTCTCTCGCTAATAACACCTAACACCTCATTATCGCTCGCGCATTGCGAATTAAAAAGTACCGCGCGTCATCAAAAACTCATTTTCACGCGAAAAGCAAAAAAACTCGCGAGATGCGCTAACGACAATAAAAGAAAAAAAACCACCCGTGAATTCAGCAATTATACCGAGCGTACACGGGACTCTCGAAGTAGTAACCATGTTAAATCCGTACAAACCGCACTCGCCGCAGGTGCCCCTCTCTACAACGCAACATCATCTGTAACCTGCAGATCAGAGGGGGAAATGCGACAAGAGGAGGAAAGAGGCGAACCGGCGACTTCCTGTTTACCCGGCGCGAGCTTAAAGGGCTTTACGCACTCGGGGGAGGTAAAGAGAAGGGGATTGCACCGTCCACGAGTCGATAACATCCGGCGAAGGAATATCGCGTGTCCGTGCGTACTACGACGTAGTAAAACGGGAACGCGATTTCAAGGCACAAACCGGCCGAAAAAACAGCAGGGCCGATTGATACCGAGTGCGGGCCGGGTGTACGGCTCGCACCTGCCGACAGGTGGTTAACGAACAGATGCCTCGCGCGCGTGTGTTGGCTCCTGCGTAAGTACACGAACGATGTCCGTCTCGCCTCGGCCTTTCTCCGAGCAGCCGGTTCCTCCACACGTCGCGTCGTTGTGTTCAAAAACAAAAAAGAATAATTCCCGATTATCCCCCCGGGAGATGTTCGTTTCGGGCGTTAATTAGATACCAGTCGAGGCGCTCGACTCGAGCAGTTTCTGCGCAACAAGCTGCGTATGTTTCACTTTTGCGCATTCACACGTGTGATTTTCTAGAATGTTTTTTCTACAAAAAAGCGAAAAATTAATAACAAATAATAAATAAAAGTGCTAATGTAGAGATTTGTTTCTACAATTCACAAAGCTGTCTCAACCCTGAAGTTTCCTTTTCCTCTTTGTCTATAGTCTACACCAGATAAGGAAAACAACCGCGCGGCGACGAATCTATTTAAGATAAAATCTTTGCGCGAGTACACGCTGTGAACAGAAGAAAAAAAAATGAAAGACCTTGTGTCGTGACAATTTCACTTTCATATTAGAACAGTCGTGTTACACATGCTCGAGATGACTCGATTCATCTTGAATACAGCGACAATATCTCATAGAAAAAAATTCCAGAAGAAAATGTCCTCGTACATAAATAACATTTACAAATAAAAAAAAACAATCAAGAGATTTGTATTCACATTTCCGAGATATTAATTGCTGAACGCATTTCTCACGTCGAGTAGCAGAGGATCAAGAATGCCAACTTTTGCTTTCTCGAGAGGACGGAATAAAAAAGAATCCTCTTCATGAAGAAGGTTGGCGCGTAGATTACCGGATCAAAAGACGGCTCTCGAATACGTCGTTCCTACAGTCCACTCGACCCAAGTTCCGACGCACGTGCCGAAATCTCGTTATAGCCGAATCGCTCTGCAAAAGCCGACACAGGCCAAGGCCGCGCCGCTCGCCAGCGGTGTTTCGCGCAGGTAACAATTTATGACGATTCTCCTCTCTTCCTCGAACAACTCGTAAATTTTTCATCCTCAGTTGCCTAACACGTTGCGCGTGCATTTTTACCAATAATTTCAAGTCGAAAATATTTCTATGCTTTTCTAAATATAAATTTTTATTTAGAAATTCCCAATTTAGAAACTGACGTGAAAACATTTTCATTTTATGTTGATTTCTTTCAACTCTCACCGATTCTCTCTAGAGTTTTTTTTTTTTTTTCTTTTTTTAATTCATTCATCTATGTATTATTCCACACTTCCGCGCTTGTTACGAAAAATTTGTAGTACAACAGCTGTGGTCGCGTTTATGTTCGAATGGGGTGACGATACCTAGCAGAATCGATATACATACAACTACAAGATGAGAAGGGCGAAATAATGCCGGCAGCTGGCGATCGAAAGAGAGGAAAATTCGCTGCAACGCACGATCGCGTGTCTGAGTTCGTGACCCCACCTGCTGAACTCGTTTCTGCGAAGCAGGGTCACAACTGCGCTCTCAAATAATCGACCAAGCAAAATGCCGCGACTGTGAACACGCGAATCTTGACAAAGTTGTTCCGATAAATATAGCGTATACGTTAAAACAAATAAATTATCAATTTTTTATTCAATCTAAAATTACCTTAATTTAATTCCTTTATTCTTAATTTATTTCTTTATATTTTTTATTTATAAATTTATACGTAAAAATGTTTGCAGTTATAAGTCGATACTACGAAAAAATTTAAGTAAACAAGAAAAGATAATTAATAAAAAGTTTTTTAGCTAATTTCACAGCTTGAAAAAGTCTGGTCGCGCTGCGATACGACGACGACGATGGACGACGCGCGCTTCTACGTCGTTGTCGCACGCAACAACGTATTAGATGCACGTATGCAATAGCGTTCTACGACTGGTTTACTACTTCTACATCATATGCAGTCTCCACTCTCCTCGCCCTTCGGCCCCTTCGCGGTCGCTCCCTTTCACACTTTCTCCCTCTTCCTCTCGCAAGAACTCCCCCTCCAAAGGGCTCTTCCTCGAGTCGAGTCTTCCCTTCTTCGGCTCGCGCGAGAACTTTCCCGTCGAGTGTCTCCCCCTCGCCGCCACGACGGTGGAATCGAATCGCTTTCTTCTTGTTGTAACAGCGGCGGCGGCGGCGCATTCCAAAGCACAGACACGCCGATGCACTTCGAGCCGGGACGAAGACGGAGAAAGACGAACGCGCAGCAACCTACCAAACTCGCCCTCATTCGGCTGCACTCGCACGATCGTTTACGATTCCGCGCGCGGATCCAACAGGAATTCCCCGCTATCGTGTTGCCTCTCCCCTCCCACACGTTCTATTGTTCTCGTTTGCAACGACGAACCCTCTCTTTCTCTCTCTCTCTCTCTCGCTGTTCTCCACGGCTACAAATTGCTATCGCGGTGGCAAACGTTCAATGGAGACGGAATCAAAAGATTAGATTGTATCACGATTGTTGGAATAATCGACATTTTGTCGGAATTATTGTGTACATTATGCATCGCTATTTTCAACAACAATTATAAATAGAAACTCACAACGCAACGAAGTCATAATTTTAATTTTTATAGCGTGCTTTCCATTGTAATACTTTACATAATTCACTTATCATCTACTTTAACTAAAAGCAACTCTGCAATGGTCATAATATGTTAATGTTTTGCACTTAAATCTGTCTCTCTTCTCTCTCTTTGTATATGTTCTTCCTCTCGGAAGACGACGCGATTTGCTGTGATTAATAGCTGTTATCGCGCAGCGCATTTTACGTAGCTTAATTACGTAAGATGCACGAACGAAAATTTTTGAGCAGCCGGAACGGCGCCAATGATTCACCGGCAAAACGCCACGCCGTCGTTACGGCTGTTACTATTATATTGTAATTATCTTGCTTATAAAAACAACGACTTCACGCTTCATAAAATTAATATTCTCGATGCCACTCTCGAAAAATAATTAATTTGCGAAAAATTCATCTAAAAAAAATTTTAATAATTTTAAAAATATGATCATCGAACGTAAAAAAACGCGTAAATTACTTCTCTTCTTACTTGATAGGACTTCTGTCACGTTTACTTAAAAATATATCAACTCTAAATTTTACTGAGAATTCTCGAGAAATATTCAACCTGAAACGAATAATATACACTGTCCTTTTCTCTCTTTTTTCTAGTCGTTTCCTGACTTTTTCTGCTCCAATGTGTCGCAATATGCGGATTACGTGTTACGCGAGGGAGTCGAATATGGGTAACCACGAGGCCTAATTAGGATTCCCGGCGATGAGGTAACGTGGAAGCGAGGTCAGACAGACACAGAGACCGCCGCCACGCGGGGAAGATAAAGAGATGACTTCGTAGACCGGCGGCAGTTTTCGAAGCATCTTCCTGGAAAGGAACCCTTTGTGGCCGCGCGCGCGCGCGCCGTAGGTATATGCTAAGTAAGCGGCTCTGCCCGGCGTCTCCTAAGAAGACGAAACCAGAGATGCCAGAAATTTGAACCGGCCTCACAATAACGCGGCGCAGCGCGGCGAATCACTGGACCGGACGTTGAAAGACAGTCCGGTGTCCGTTTTCGTTTACGGTGACGAAATTGCGACGTAATACGCGGCAAAATCGAGTTTCGTGCACGTTTTACGACCATTTCCGAGATTTACCTCTATGATAATATCACAATTGTAGACAGAATGTCTTAAAAATATGAACACGTATTTAATAATAATATCTTATTAATAACAATATTTTTATTTCGTGTGTGGTAGTTAATAAATGGATTTTTTATTTTTTTTCTTCGATTTAAATTAAAATTTTAAATATTTCAGAAATAAAAGAATAAACTTCTTAACCTTCGCTAGAATTGTACGGTTTATTTTATTTTATTTTTTTTACGCGGTGGAAGTAGGACAACTCTTATCATAGTTTCTCTCTTCATGATTACAAAAGAAACTGGTATATCGATGATTGAGCAGTTTTTTACCTAATTCATGCTCGATTGTAGTCGCCGGAGCGACAACAGACGCGTCGCCTATTATTTGCCCCCTCAAACGCAAACATGTAATTTCTCATAATCACACGGTTATTATTGAACGTATCTTCTCGCAATCTCACGCGCCGCTGAAATTCTCGAGGCTTTAATCGATGCTTCTACAGTATCGCGAAGCTACGATACTTCGCGGAAGATATCACGTTCCTGTCTTCGCCGCAACTTTGCTTCGCCGCGCGCGAATAGGAAATTATAAATCGGGTGCATTTGTTCGTCCGCGTCACGACGCGGTGCCAGACGTCAACACCGAAAATGCTTTTCCGCATCGGACGCGAGAACAAAAATACGTTTTCCGCGAAACTTGCGCCACTACGTTCTGTCGGTTATTTTTTAGGTGGAGTTGCGATCTCAAAGAGCTATGCTATCGTCAGTGCCGTAATTAAAAACATTTATTGCCGCTTCCTTGTGCGCAAAACAAGAATAGAAAAAGGAGAGAGGGAAGAAAAGAAAATGAGAAAAAGAGAGCAACAGAAAGAGAGATGAGACCGACTAGCCGAGCGCACGCGAATAATATTCCAAGGATATTATTTCCCCCTCAACGCGAAGGGAAGAGGAGAAGACGGAATGACTGACTCATTCGCTCTTCTCCCTGTTGCGAGTTAATTTTTAAATCGCGTTAAAACCGACTGTCGGTGGTAACGCACATTCCAATCTCGGGAGATGGTAAAATTAAAAGCGTTCCCCGGTGATAATCGCGCAACTGCAATTATTCCCTTTAGCAATAGACCATATCTATAATTATTTCGTCTACTATTAAAACGCAATCAATGCGTGCGAGAGCGACGGAGAAAACCGCCGCCGCTTTAAAACGTGACTAAGTATCACCTTATTAGCGATCTTATGTGTGTTTGCACTTAATTATTAATTGAGTTTGCGTAATTATTACAGTGGAATTTGCGCTCAAGTTGTATTTTTGTTTTCAAAGCCTCTAAGCGTCTTTTATGGAGAGACGGTAATAATGGGGAAGGAAAAAAAAAAGAAAAAAGGAATAACGGAGAAAGAAAGAAAAAAAAAGAAACACAAAAATGTCGACGTCGACAAGAATGACCAGTTGCGGTATTACGTAACTTGCGCGCATTCTAAGAGGTGCACTCGAGGACATTACTCCCTGACTTGACTCTTACTCAAGTTTCAAAAGAAAATCCGAAAAAACGAAGAAATAATATTGTCGATTATTAATCGGCGTGTTGATAATAACGATCGATATCTCTAATAACACTTTTGCAAAATAAAAAAAAAAAAAAATATTAATTATACGAAGAATACAACTAGTGATTATGTTCTTACGACACAGGCTGACTAATCTAAACGGCAATGGGATGATTTCTCGCACATACCTGTAACAAAAATCAGAAAAAACATAATTAGTATACTGCAACAAGTTGATCAATTGATAAAGATTAATTGACTAAAAGAATTACTCAAGTTTTCCACATATAAAATACAATTTGTTTCATTAAAAAATCAAATTATTTAGACATGCGAATGTCCAAATGTGACGAGCGTCCGTTCGTATCAGCTGACGTATAAGTAAAGTTCTCGACCGAGTTCTCGAAGACAGTTAACGTTTTCGAAAGCCAACAACTTGGTCATTAAATTGATGACGCAGAATCGACATATCATCACTTGATCCACTTACGAGGGAAAGCGCGTTCGCGAAGAATACGAAGCCTCCCTAGAAGAAGAAGTGACGTGATGTTGCTCACAAGAAGAGACAAGAATCTCTCTCTCTTTCATAATCGCGCGCGGCGCAATCCCCTTTTCCGTTTTCCCCCTCTTTTCCAGTCGCATCCCCAGGAGTTCATTAGCATAAATATATAAACGTTCGCGTAACAACGTCGCCACGAGTTATGGAGGGCCAACAAACTCGACGGATGAGTCAACGCAAGATCCCAGTTTTACTTCCCCTATAAAATCCAGGCGACGCTTGTCAAGTTTACAATGTCTCCTCGCCGATCATACGAACAGATTGTATATAATGTACCCGGCTTCAACATGCCGCTCGCGCGCGGTCGTCGGCGAACTACACGTTCGAGAGTCCGCCGACTATAAAATGCAGCCGGCCAGGAATGCACGTGGGAATGTGTGCGCGGGAGAGGTGAGTTATGCGTGCGTGCTCGATAAATCGATATTAACGGTCCTCGGCTTGCGCGCTCGCGTATCGCGCGTATCACTTCGTCGGAGCAACTACGGTAAGTAGTAGTTAAGTACCTTACAGCTTCGGTTGACTAGAAGCGGAACTGCTTTACCGCAATCGACTCACGATTGTTGTACATGATAAAAAAATGAATAATAAAAAATGTTTTCAACGCCATTTTAAAATTACTTCTCACACGTGGATGGGAGTTGAGGTTAATCGATTTGTTCATTACTGTACATTATATGTAGAAGTAGCCATGTGTGCTCTTGTACACTTAGGTAGACTTATATTAGTGTGTATGTATATAGCCGCGCTTGACGATACGGCCACGCCGCGGAAAATCAACTTACTCGCCGTAATCAGCGAAAATGTCAGTCTCACGATTTTCAAAGAAATTGAAAATGCGGTTGGTTCTGGGAAATGATTGCGCGAATAATTGAATGTTGCGTGTGAACTTATCAGCGTATGTCGCCAATGGAAAATTTCATTTAACAAAACAAGAAGCGAGTTTCCGTTTTTTGTTTCTCACGTCGTTATCCAACACTGTGTGTCAGCTGCAGCGGTCTTAATGGTCTTAAAGCGAGGAGAGGTTCGCATAATCGGATCAGCGCCACACGTAAGTGGGTCAGACGACGCGGAACCCTCAGCCGGATTTGGAGACGCGCTGGATCGACAGTAAATCGAAGGCGTTTGAGTCCATTGGCTTATGATAGATTTTTAGCGATATTCCGTACAAAATTTTGCCGCGGATAATCCATTTTCGTGAAACGCTGTCACTCGTGCGATCTGTCTCTTGTTTTGTTTTGTTTCAACCTCGGACGTGCTTGCTTTTAATTCCGCGATTTCTTGTTCTCGTGCAACAAAACCGTCTTTTATCTTAAAAACGCGTGAAAGAACGTGCGTGATCAAGGAGTTAAAAAAAAAAATTATCTCAAAGAAATGCAATTCTTCAACTCGGAACGAGTGCCGCAAATGTCAGAAAGCGCGGCGAAAGAAAAAACTTCGACAAACCCCTTCGACTGGAAAGAACAAGGAACGATAACACAGATCGGCTTAGACTCTCGGGCGAGAAACGATAATATTGCATTCCTCGTAGTCTCGACGTTGAATAGCAAGAAATGTAGACCAAGTCCCAGGATGGCTTTTCCTTCGCGCCGTTCCATCCCGCGCGATCCTTTCAACTTTATCTCACGCGTAAGTGGTGAGGTGCTTTCGAGGCATCGATATTTCGTCCCGCTGGAGCCGCGTTTCTTGCACGATATTTCAATTCTGGAACGATTGGCTTCTCCGGTTCTTGGTGAAATATACATCGCGTCGTCAAATATTTAGCACCGAATACGAGTGGTGTCTTTCTCCCCCTCCAAAAGAGAAAAGTTAGAAAAAAGATCTTCGGACGTAGGACAAAGAAAGAAACAATTTGTCACACGATGACGAATTCAAGCAAACGCGTAAATTCGTTTTAGAGATAATAATCGGAGATATGTAACAGCACGTGATTCGATATGCTAACAATTTCTCACGAGACAAGGCGCGAAGGCCGTGCGAAACACGCGGCCGCGGACTCGAAGAAAAATAAACACCAGGGAGAAAATAAAGTCTGAGTGGGGGGAGGAGCGTGCACCTGATACCTCCGATCCGAGTGCAACGGCGTGGTTGCGGCTGCATTCCCGGGGGAGAATCAACGTCGATGGCGCGACGGGCATGCAATTACTGGCCCCGACTAGACTCATGGAAAAGCCGGTAATTAGCGCGCTCCAGATTCGATGTTTGAGCAGATAAGCTGGCGCCCCGACCGCCACCGCGACACCGACGCCGGCTGCTCGCAATTCACGAACCTGATTCACGGTCAAGGCCAAGGTCACTCGGTACAGTTTCTACAGTCGTTGTAATCTTCTTACGCTTTCTTCGAAATTAAGCGCTCTTGCTTACTTAAACAGCTCGAGTTGCCTAATTATATCGTCAATTAGCAATTTAACTTCGTCGAAAAACGTACACCACTTTGCTCTTCATTCCGTCTACTTAACTTAATTCCGCTTCTTACATATATTAGACTCTCTTAATCCCAGAAATGATTCGACACGTGATGCAATTATGTCATATACAGGATAAAAAAATATTGCGAGAAATTCACCTAGTGCCGTGGTGGCCGAATTGAAAAAGCGCTCGCACAAAAAATTGAGCAAATATCCAGGTTCACCGATTCGTGAAATAGTTTTTTTTTTTTTTTTTTTTTTTTAGAACAATGTTGCAGATCTCGCGGCAGAGGCCGCGTGCGTGCGAGCGAGAATCGCTCACAAAAGAGCGGCGGTTTCGGTGCCCTCGCGTCACGCATAGCAGATTAGCGGCCGTGGACGTGATGGCGTGTTAGTTCGACCGCGTGCTCGCGTGCATCCGACGCTCTTCACGCGAGATTCCAGGAGCGCGATTGAGTGTCAGTAGTCGGTTCTCTCGTGAGAACGGATACGGCGGAGAGATCCGACTCGCTGATGACCGACGCGATGCACTTTTGCGTACGCATCGGACTGGCTTCCGAAGCCAGTTCTGCCGATGGAGCACGTCGCCATTTGTCCGATCGTGCCTTATCATTCTGTGTAGATAAACCGTCACGGCTACAAGCGCGCAACAACGTACGTGCGTACTCCGACTAGTACGCGGTCCAAACTTGCCAGTCGCTAAACTTACGTCGCTGTATGTACACTTTACTTCTCGAGTTTCGTGATTGTAAAACAAAAGTCGTAATTAAATAATACATTCGACAAGTTTATCTTCCTCCGCAAACTCCAGACATCGTTCGAGAAAATTATAAAAGTTATCTATTGTCGAAGTTATAAGACTGTGACTTCGAACCGTGAAAAATCACGTTCGATCACTCGTCTCGATCTTCCCGGCTTACGATAGAGAGAGAGAGAGAGAGAGAGAGAGAGAGAGAGAAGGAGAGAACGCAGCAAACGACATAAACGACGGCAGATCGGAAGTCATTTCGCGCGAGACAAATCGCCAGCTATTGGCCGGTTGTCTTAAGTGCCTGCGACGTTATTACGACCACGTATATATATGGTCGGACACCACCGAGACGAATCGGGATCGTTTAACGGCGGCTGGAAGAAACCGCGCGGTAGAATCAGGAGAGTTTATCTTCTTACGTACGTCGATTGAGCCATTCGGCGATGAGCCATAATGCATTCGGTTTCATTATCGCGACAGTGAAAAACTCCGGAGCTTCCCGCCTTTTTCGCGCCCGGCCCGGCTCGTAATCGCGAATTTATGACTGTATTAATTCCGCGCCGCGATAATCACGGTAAAATGATGCGCGCGCCGGTAATAACCCAATGGTTCCGCCGTTGTAAAATATGCGTGCGTACGAATGTACGTAGGTAGCCGCGATAATTGCCGATAAGGGAATCGATCGCGTCCGCAAGGAGAGAATTAAACTCGGAGCGGAGCAATTTTAGCGCGCTTTTCGCACGAGCGCGTTGTGCATAATATAGCGCATCATACGGCGCACGTATTACTCGCAATGAAGATACATGTAAATACGTTCGGTTTTGTAATACCTGGCTTCTCTCTTCCTCTCTCTCTCTCTCTCTCCCTTTCTTTCCTCTCGGGAGTCTCGAAATTATCTACGAAAATCAAAATATTAAAATTTAATCATCCTCCTTTTCCTCCTCTTCAATCTTATCCATCCATTTATTTGTACTTAGAACGTGAAATAACAACGTAATCAATTCTGACGTGTTGTTGTCACGACACGCCCTATTGCGTACATACATACGTAACCGGCGTTATCTTTAGCCTAATGACCGACGCGAAGCGCGCAGTGAAAGCGAGCGCTCCTCGTGCATCACACAAGACATGGGAAACACCACGCTCGGCGACATGTACACGTCGCGCACATCCGTGGAAACGACCCTGACGTTGGATTTCCAGCGGGAGTTAACGCACCCTGCAAAGAGCGCGAGCGTATTCAGAAGGAAGGAAGGAAGGGCGGGAGGGAAGGAAACTAGTTGCACACATTCGTCGCGAAATTGGATCGTGAATCGCATCGCGTCGTCGTGTGCTACACAGGCCGAGCGAGCAGCAGCACGTGGCCGTTTATGGGAGACGCGATTCCCATTGCGCGATGCCCGAGAAGCCCGCGAAGGCACCGGGCGCGCGGACGACCATGACCTTGACTGTCTACAAGGACAGTGAAACGCGGCGGCGAGCGTACAGGTCTGCTCACAATAACAACAACAACCGCGAACCCTTGACGAAGAGGTGGAGGAGACCTTGGTGAAATCTGACGTGGGTTTCTCACGCGGACGCGCGCGCGCGCGCGCGCTTATCGTCTTTATCGCGCGCGCTCGCGTCCAATTTTTTATGCAAGCGAGACCGAACTGATTATTCCGATGAGGACGAGGACTTTGCACGATTTGGACGTCGTCGTCGAGAAAACGAAAATAACACGCTATCTGCCGCTTAACATACGAAACGGTGTTAATGCCGGAGTATCCTGTATATAATTTTCGCGTATCACAAGGTTAAATCGGCAGTATCGTCTGGATTAAAATTTTCGTTTTCGAGAGTGTTATTATCTAACAATCTAGCGTGTTTAATGTGTCAAAGAATTAAACATGAAGTTTCAGACGATCGTTTAGAGATAAGTTTATCCGTCAAAAACAAAACGAAAAAAAAAATGAATACCTAATTTCCGATAATATTATGTCGAAGATGAAAGCATCGCTGTGTGCACGCGTGTAAACCAGACTTGAGGCACACGCGCCGAGATACCAAACGCATAAAATAGATGCGAAAGAGAGGAAGAAAGCCTCGATGTGAACGTGGTCTGTTTGCATTCCATGACCGTGAAACGATCGTCTGTCTTTCATGGAAATTATCGTTGCATACGATGCGCGCGGTCTTCCCTTTTCCTCTCGCTACGGAACAATGTCGCGAAATACCCACGCGATAAATCTCGATATCGTGAAAAAATCATGACAGGGAATTTTCTCGGAATCTAATTATCTTGGATCTTTTTTGTCTTGTAACTCTCGTGCGCTTCCAGAGCATCTTTTTTTTTTTTTCAGTCTATGTGTTACTGAAAGACCTACTGCGACGCAAAATCGCGCGCGCACGCAAACTCCATTTCGGAGATCCCCCGATCGTAATGAGCCAAATGAGGGTCTCTTTGACACGGGTAAGTAAAGTCGGGAAGCTAGTGGAGTAAGTGTATACGCGAGCAAGAACATCGTCGAATACCGACGATGGCAGAGAGGAGGAAGAGGAGGGTAATCGGTGCGCCATCGTCGGTCTTTTTATTTATGCATTAAAAGACGGCCATCGATATCTCGCGCCGCGTGGAAAGCCCGGCCTGTCTCTCTATCGAACTTAAACCCCATTTGAGGTCGGCGCGGGCCAAGTAGTTGCCGAGCCCTCGAGAAACTTTAATATCTCGCGTCGCGAGAGATTAAAGATTCAACCGCCGCTGCTTGTCATTCCATCGGCACGTTGCTACGAGAGAGCGGGTGCACTCTCCTCGCCTCTCTCGCCGCCTACTTGCGAATTCCTTCGTCTCTTTACACCCCGACGAGAACCCGGGGCCCGCGTTCCGCACCTTTCGGTCTCTCTTTCTCACCCTCCTCCCTCCTCCGCGTTGAGGCGCTAAGTCGCGCTCTTACGACGTCACTCCTCCGTTAAACCGTTTGCACAGTCCTTTCGGGTGTGACGAAAGCGCTCTCGGGAGGAACCGGTTCCGCTTTGGAAAAACATTTTCATCCCGCCGTCGCGCGTTCGGCAAAGTGCCCACTCGCGCGCGATCGGAGCGCATCTCGCGAGAACGTTTTTTCTTCCGATTTTCGTAGAATTGAATATTTATTTATGCGCCACACGCATAAGCCGAGCGACGAACAAACAAAATTCTCGGAGGGGCGTGCGATCGCAATGTATTTAAATGCCGAACTTCCCGGATATTAGCGAGAAATCAAACGAATCTCTCGCGGTCACGTCTGAGTCGTTACATCGACGATTGGCAATGATCGTAAGACAGCGACAATCATTCGTTGGATCGACTGGCAAGGAACACCGCCGCCAGGTAACAAGTGGCAAAAACGAACAACGACGGCAGTAACCTTAACCGGTGATAGCAACTACCGCGCCGGCAATATTGGCTTCGAGGTTAATGGTAATGGAATGGGTTAGAGAGACGCGGAATGTCGGACGGGGAAAACGTGAGCCCCGGCAAATACAATATTACATTTCGCGGCGACAATCCGTATACAATCTTTGCGCTGTGATTACTCGCGTTTTACGTAAAGAATACGCTAGCGAAGTATTATTACGTTTTATCACGTGCTAATATTGTTTCATTACACGCTAAGCAAATATATACGCGCGCGCATTAAAAAAAAAAAAGTATTTTTCTTTACCGTACATTAAAGAGTAAATATCTCGAAAGATTTTTTTCTCTAAAATACATACAGGTATATACATGTACTGTCTGCGAAATGGAATATATATGAAAGATTAGCGCCGGTTAGGATCAAAGCTCATGAAATGCACACAGAAGGATGTTCCGAGAAGAGAGAGACGACGCGCGCGATGCGAGAGCAGAGGCTCTCGCCGGAGGGAAAATAGACGTGCAATTTCGCGGTGGCAACCGATCAAAGAAGCGTACCCGGCCTACCCGAGAGCGGGACACGCTGTCGCTCTTTCTCTCTCTCTCTTTTCCTCTCTCTTTATCGTCTTGCACAGAACTCGACGGCGTTCTATTATTGGCCGACTAAGTGCTATTTTTAGCGTCGATTTTCCGAGGCCGCTCAGTTGCTGCACACTGTCGTCGGCGCCGTTGCCACGGCGCAAAGCGCCACTGACCTCGCCAACCGCCGACGCCGCGACTGCGGTCTAACCGCGAAACTTAGCTGAAATGTCACCTCCTCGCGAGAGAGGCTGCAGCTTCTCCCGTTTTCCTTCTACTCTTTTTTGCTTATCTCGCTGCTTTGTCGAACAAATAACGCGATATCACGTTCCAAAGCGAGGCGAGAATATGTATTTCAGAGAGTAGAGAACTAAGATGGAATGTTTTGATGTCTATCTTGAATTCACGCTAGACCATCAAGAGAATTTTCTTTTTTTATAGAATATGATATTTTAACGAAACAGTATATATTATTTTTTTAACTAGTTTGTATATTTTTTAACCCTTCGCACACAGACTCCACAAACGCTTACTATAGTTGGATAGACTGGTCTAGAAGACCCACGCGACTTTAAAATCGATTATCTCCGCGAAATATTTCAATATTTTTCCAATTTTGTCTCTTTAAATCAAAAGTGTGAACGATTCTGCGTCGATACAAAAAAAAATTGTTTTACATCTCTGGTTTTTTCGAAGATATAGCGTTAAAAAAAATAATAATTTTTATTAGAGACACCGGTTTGAAATTTGTGAGTGGGAGACCCAGTCTGTTAGCGAAGGGCTAATTATGTTTAATTAAACCCTCTTCTCCGTGCGCTTTTGTTAGGTGGTTCCGAACGAGAAAGCGGAATATCAAAAGTACGTAGGCGCGTCGAGTCATCATCTTTCAATCTTCCGAGAAGGTTAAGTGAAAACCTGACCAAGTCAATCTCACGACAGTTCGCCCGCGCTCTCTTAATAATTCTACGAATGAGGACGGGGTTAGGTTCTATCCGTGCGCATGGCGCCTGATTAATAACAGACCACCGACGTGGTCGTACATCAGCGAGGTCGATATAGAGATTGCCAAGTATGCAGACGTTATTTCTTCTCTTCTGGTCCCGCTGCAACAGTGGAAGGTATCATTAACTTGCGGCCGAGCGCCGCGTGTGCGATCCACACGATGCGCATCGATCAAGCGCGCGCGAAGCGACGTATGTAGGTGCGCGCGAGTCGTTAAACATGATAATAACTATTACACCGGCGAGATCGCAATAATGACCGATCATTAAATCACGACGACGGCGGCGCGCGCCGTCCAATTGTATTCGTCTTTGACCTATAGCGACGTCGACAACAGTTTGGAACTGCGTCGCAAACAACGAGACGCCGCGCCGTCGAGTGTGTTTTAGAAACTGTGATTATACAGAGAAGTGATAAAAACATACCAATTCGTTCGCGAATGAGGTGCTTTCGAAATCTTTCACGTGTCTATAATTCAACGCGTTATGCGCGTTACAATTCGCGCCGTCTGTGAAGTAGCAGCGCGCTAATTGGACGGCGAGTTAAGCGAAACGACTTTGTCCGCGCGAAAATGAAGAGAGTAGCGAGCGGTTTTGAGAGAGAGCGAAGCAAGCTCAAAATTTATAACTACGCGCAACATTGTTGCTCCTTAACTTCGCGAATTAACGCATTTTCCCGTAACAATTCGCGTCCAATTAACCGGGCGAATCGTGAGTGTTCTCTGAGTCGGTGGAATATTAGAACGGAGGAGACAATCGCAGTTGTCTCCAGAAGCATAAAACGGCGAGGACAAACGAACGCCGGAGGAGGCGAGACGAGAGGGGAGAAAGCATGTGGAATCGATCGATGACGACTGACTTTAATCTAGCGTAATTACGGCCGCGCCGATAATTGTCGATCGGACCGAAATACACGCAAGGACGAGTCCTCATCGTCGTTTGTGTGTCGCGCGCGTCATCGTCATCATTCAAGTCGATGACGTTCCGTTTAACATCATTTGCTGTAATGTCGCAGACGTGTCTCCTCCGATTGCCGCGCAGACCGAAGTCGATCGATCCGATATCGCGTGCGTGTATATGTGGGCCATCAGATTTCATGGCCGTCGCGAGCGCGCGCGCGTTCCTCCTTTTCTAGAACGTCTAACTAACGAGTCTTCTTCCCGCGAATTCCTCGCTCTTGGAATTTTTTCATCGCCCGAACCTGTTTCGCTCGATCGAACCGGATTTCAAGCGACGACGGCGCTGCTAGAAATTAAGTTAGACCGCGAGATTAATCATACACGCACGTTATTATACACATCGATCAGCAAAACCTGAACGCGCTTTCAATCAAAGCAACGCCCACTCGAAGAAAATTGTCAGAAATTATATTAAAATATTTTGCGAGTGTTGAGGCTGAAAAAAGTTTTTATCGAAAAAGTCTCAAGATCGACTTTCTTCCCTTTGGTATTTTCCATGCGCACATAGAAATACAAACACATTCGCAAATTTAAGCTCGTGTGGTATAAAAGAGTTTTCCGGTGAGCCATGCTGGATGCGCGAAATATATTTTTAAACGTGTAAATTATTACACGTAACAAGAAGAACTGAATTCAGTTCGAATTATTATGTGCAATAATTTACATGTTTAGAAATATATTTTGCGCGCGATAGCGATCGAAAATCGCGCGGAATAGATCGCGTACGGTTTAGCACAAGGCTCATATTGACCGAAAAACTATTTGCTAGAAATATCAATCTTTTGTCACATTTATCGCATTCGTATGACGTATAGTAGCGCTACACGATCCCTTTTTCATTTATCACAGCTTTCATAATTTCCGTCTCGGGCGTGTCCGTCGTCGGTCCGCGCGCGCTGCTGCTGCCGCGCTGCTGCCTCGAATTTCCCGACGGAGAAGGCGATCGGTCTATCTCTCTCTCTCTCTTGCCTCGTAAAATCGAAGCGCGAGGTCACCGACTTTGCCGACGAGGAGGTTCGTCTCTCTTTTCGAGCAGACGTATTAATTACCACGAGGATACTAAGTGGGACGACAGAGCGGTGAAGAGTGCCGATAGGGAAGAAAAAAAAAGAGAGAACAAGAGGGAGAGGAGACCGCGGTTGCTGCTGCTGATGCAGTTCTCTTCAACCCGGCTGCCGCCGCCGCCTCCTGAACGACGTAATTGGAACACGCGGGACTTTCCCATTAGCGAAATATAGGCCAGAGTACAGTGACACGCGGATATCCCGACGGGCGACGTTGCGTCTGTCTGTGTAGGCCGCCCTCGCGTACGTACGTACGCGAGAGTAGTAGGTTCGTTCTACAACTCTCTGCTCTCTCGACTCTCCATTGAAAAGCCTCTGCGGTATTCTCCATTCGGCCCCCTTCCCGCCCCGCGTCCCGCTCGCGCGCCCACCCTTTCCTCCCCTGTCCTCTCGCATATCGGGTACTCGATGAGAAAACGTCGACGTCGCGCCCCGTCGATGAAGCGGGGAAACGTGCTGCACCGCGCGCGCGAACTGCAGCGCGGGGTGTCGCGCAGCGATGCGCTTGCACCGAGATTCGTCGATAATGAAACGAGGGGTAAGAGGAGGAGCGAGCGGTTTCGGAGAAGGGAGGGAGAAATTAGTCCTCCCGCACCTCTTCCCCCTTCCCTCATCCCGTTTTGTCGAGATTCGCAGAAGGACGCGCGCTTCTGCCGGGATGGACGCGAAACTGTCACGTCGCGCTGATTCGTTATATCGGCGTGTGTGAGGTCGCAGAGCGGAGAAGAAACGAGCGGAGGGGAGGGGGGGAACGAATCGTTGTCGCCGCTTGGCGGTGACAGTGATCGCCGCGGGATGGTAGTATTCTGGCAATCACGATAACGGCAAAATAGTGCGCTTATTCGCGAAAGCGGACAGCTGCGACGTGATAAGTGGGCGTAGACCGGAGCGTGGCGGCAGTAGGCGGCGATAGTAGTGGTAGAAGGTAGCAGATAGTAGTAGTATATAGTGGTAGTAGGGTAACGAGCGCGGTGGTAGTATACTACGAGAGGTGGAGAGGGAGCCGTAGTACTAGTGGTAGTAATCGTAGTAGTGGTGAATTGTACCCGGTCGCAGCCGCGGTGGTGCTCGCTTCGGTCGAAGCAGAATCGAACCGAGCGGGGTGGGGTAACGCCCGTTCTCTCTTTCTCTCTTCCCTCCTCTCTCCTCCTCACTCTGTCTCTCTCTCTCTTATTCTCTGGTCGCGCTAGGTCGCTTACTCCGTCGCTGCACTTCGTAATGAATGGTGCATCGTGCACGCCAGCAGCAGCAGCAGCAGCAGCAGCAGCAGCAGCGGGGCAACGCCCTGACAGCCAGCTGACTGAAATGAACCGAGTCGAGTCGAGTTGAGCCGAGACGAAGCGAAACGCTCCGAATCGGGCTGATGCGAGCCGCGCCTGCTGCGAGAGAGATCCCGGCACACCCTTGTGTGACGTCGCGTTCATCTCCAAATTTCTTATCGAAAGAAAAAAAAATCGGCGAGAACGCTCGCCAAACGCTCGCCGCGAATTATTTCCGCGAATTCGAGGAGGTAGATAATATACGGATGGTGTAATAATAACAAATGAAACGCATTAGAGAGCTCGGCGGTAGACATTTGTAATTTTCACATCACATCTCTCCGCGTTTCATCTTGTACAAGAAGCTTCAGGGCGAAAGGTCAATAACTCGGAGATGGGGTATTGATCTTTCTCTCGTTGCGAGTAAACCGTTCGTATAAATTATATTTCTTTGATTCCCACTTACTTTGAAGCTAAATCGATATCTAATAACGGTGATTTATTTTTTTTTTTTTTTGTTTTTTTTTTTATTCCGATACACCTTGCGCTCACACATTCTGCGTATTTAAAAAGTGAATTATATATACGTATATAGCGTTACGGTGTCACACACATTCGATGAACTCTGATAGCTTAATCGAGACGTTTGCGTGTTGGATTTCGAGGTCACGATATTGTTTCTCTCTGACTCTCACACGCACACGTGCGCGCTTCGGCGAATAGTTTTACGTAACGTGCTTCCTGAAAATTATTATTTTATTGCTGGATAATAAATATTATTCAAAAATAAAAAAACAAAGGATCAAAATTTCCAAGAGACTGATCATTTTTATATCTTCGACGACTTAATATTCGAATATGAGTTGAGTTACGTAAAATTTCCCACGAACACGTATTGCTCTCCCAGACAGCGGAAGTGCGTGAAACGAGGACCGAGAGCGGAAACGTAGGCAGACCAGAGAGAAGAGAGTAGGAGGAAGAAAAGATATGCCCACAACTACAACGACTATAGCTTCGTGGTAGACTATGCTCGCTCGACGAACCCATCCGACCCCGTTTCACGTTTACGTGCGCACGTATCGTGTCTCTTCCCTCCGCTCGACGGCTCTCGGGCCCGATAAAGCCGCTCTCGGCTCGCCGCTTCTCGAAACTGTGCCGATGTGTAAATGGAGCGCCCACGAAGGTTCAACAGGAAGCGCTCGCGATAAGTCGGCGTCGGCCGGCGAAGGTAGACAGGAATGAGCGAGCGAGTAGGCGAGCGCTTGAATGGAAGATCACCGGCTGCGAACGCGCAGGGTGGTCGGTGATAGGCGCGCGAGTTTCATGCGCGCGACAATAATCCCCGGTTATAACGATCGGAGCAATTTCTCCTCCGATAAAAAGTACGGGGACGGGAATAAAATTTTCACAGCGCGACACAGATATATTTCACGTTGTAAAAATCTCCGCGAGAGATACGTGCAATTAAATTTTAAATGGAGATCGCGTTTTCGTGAAAAAAAAAAAAAAAAAAACTCGGACGCGCGATCGAGAATAGAGGGATGGAAAGAGAGGAGATGCAGAGGGGCGCGGTGGAAAAGGAGCGTTGCCCGGACGAGAGAATATCGAGCGACGTCCGCCGTCGGGATGCCGACCGTGCAAGCCGTGACGTCACGCGGCACGTCAGCTGCTGCTTGCGCACTGCATTCCGGTTTCTGCCGGATTCTCCAATGGTATCACCGGTTATTGACGCGTCACCGACCCGAAATTTTTACGAGACAATTTAAACTTCACTCAAGTTCTTACAGAACGAAATTGAAATTGTCTAAGGACGAAAAAAATAGGAAAAACACATGTACGTTAAATATATACATCAAGATATTAAATATTAAAAATTGTATTTTGAAACTTATAAACTGTAATATACGTATGGATGGATGGACTTATTACACAATACTAGAGAAAAAAGAATCAAGCTTTCCTGTTATTGAAGCTTTTCTGGGAACGAAAAACTCAAGCTGGCTTAATCTCGAAGTCGAGCGACATATGGGCGATGAGAATACGATAGGAATCGGAGAGACAAAAGGGGCAGAGGAACTCAAGTGCGAAAGAACTGGGAGGTCGAAGAAAAAGAAAGAAAAAGAAAAGAACAGATTCATTGTCTATGAATTCCTAGTATCCTTCCGCCTGGGCGTATCACTGCGCGCGACCAGATTGGCTGCCTACGTGCGGCACAAACTCTCGGCTGCACGCGTCGTCGTCCACGACGTTTGTGCGGGCACCACGGCTACTTTCACGTAGCGCGACGCGTGCAACGACTCTAAAGTCCGTTCTCCGCTCGATCCGATAAAGCGCGCCTCCTACGTGTCGACGGCGACCGCGCGCGCGAGGCGATCCGGGAAGCCACGCGAGACGCAGCGAACTTGAAGAACATCCCCGATCTCAGTTTCCGATCGATTATTGACCGTTTATGAGCACACGTGGAGAGCAAACATGTTTGACGTAGGGACGGTTAATTCTGACACACGTGTCGTGCGCCAACAATAACCGCACAATAAAAACGGGACGGAGTCCGCTTTTACCAAGATTACAACGCGGTGTTAATTAAAGTATCGTCACTGCTTTATAACTCGTCTCAAAAGAATTTACACGTTCAATGTGTTTATTATTTTTCTAAATATATCCAACACAAGAGAAATTTCTTGTCACACGAAAATTATAATTTTGTATTTAAAAATGTAAATATTTAAAAACCAAATGTAAAAAAAAGACTGACGCGTTAATGTCGTTTCTTGAGAAAAAAAAGACCTCTCTCGAGGTCTTCTCAGACCGGATAACAGTAATGAGAAGGAAGAATGCTGTTTCGACGGACGCCTTGCCGCGGCAATTGGCTAACGCGATAAATGAGTAGAATAAAACGAATTGACCGTACGATAGGTTAGGAACATCAGCCGACCAGCCGGCCCAGCCGTCAGTCAGGCGTTCGGCTTCCTGTGACGCATCCGATTGAGCCGGCCAAAGAGGAATGAGACGCAGTATGTGCTAGCGTACGCGCGCGCGACGTGGCTTGCCTGGTACCACCAGACACACACTCTCGACCATTTCTTTCATGTGGCTTCGTGGTCGCAACGCGACCAGACACACACTCCGGTTAGAGAGTCCGGTTAATCCGCTTAGCCGAGTGAAGATAAACTCTGCTGTGTCGATGAGATAAAATTAAACAAATTTTTAAATGTTAAAGAATTTTTTAATAACACGAGGAAACAGAGATCATTACGATGTGATTGCGACGAGGTCGAATTAAAAGAGACAGAAATTGTTTTTAGCCATTCAGATATACATATAAATTAATCGCGTCTCTTAATGAACTTTGGAATCCTCGGTTTTAATTTTACTTCAACTTTCGCAATCTCTCTCTCTCTTTCTCTCTCTCTCCTTTCACGTTTCTAATTGGCCTCCGTGATCGAAGGCTGCGCTTGCGGTAGGTCCGAGACATCCAGTGCACGAGTCCGATACGCCCGTAATTCCTGCCGGAGCCCCGGAGTACATTTCGTGTCAGTTAATCAAGAAGCCCCGAGAGCACTCCTCGGCCGCTGCCGCCGCCGCCACCGTCGAATCGCGTCGGCGCCCGGAGCACACGTTTTGATCGATTGTAACCTCCGCTCTGCTCGTTACGTAATACGCCGGCCGCGCACATTCGTTTTACAATATACAACCGGCGTCCGCTTAAAGAGTCAACGACCCCTCGGCTTACTCCAGTGACCATGTCGGGAAGAGAGAGAGAGAGAAAGAAAGAGAGAGGCGCGCGGTGCACGCAAAGGTATGAGAAAAATCGAGCGAGCGTGTGTGTTTAACCCCGTCGCGCTCACGGACGAGTTATCTCTCGTCCTCATGTCGTCTGTCCGTCCGACCGATGCTTCAGGCGAGATATCTCGTCTTTTTCCACTTCTTTTTTTTTTTTTTTTTTTTTTTTCCCTGAAAGCGGAAATCTACGAAGTACTTCATTATTACCACCGCGATGTGTGTGTAATGATAATTTTTTTTAGGCTAATTCGAAATCGATGCGCGCGCGGATGATTCCGCGAGTTTGCGCCGAGTAAAAACGTATATGAACCTTTTTTTTCCTCTCTCTCTCTCTCTCTCTCACATGGGACGACCCGAAGAGAAGACGTATGTGATGTATTTCAAATTCGAGCGATTTCAAAAATTCATATCCACGACAGACCCGTGACACCTGTACGTCACAGAAGAAGCTATTCATATTAGTTACGACATGGGTGCTTATGTACCTGTCGGTTAATACGTCGCATTGATCGAACGAGAGAAGTTATACGTTCCATTGGCGCACGCTATTGTCTTGTCGTCCACTCGACTGTGATTCCCGCGCGTTCGTTATATACAGCAGAGGGGAGGGGAAACTCGTTGAAAAATAATGGAAAAGCAACACACCGATACACCGGCTCTCTACGGCGAGTTATAGCCGTAACGATTTTATATATGTATACAAGTAGACAGCTCGTCACACGATATTCAGCATTCAGTCGTTGTGCAGCACTTTGTAATTTAATGGAGTAGAAAAGATATTCGATAGAAATTGTATAACAACGTTTTACATTATAATAATTGTATAATGTTCTCTCTTTGCCTTTCTCTCATTCTTCTTCGTAAATATCCCTGTGAATAATTCCGCGTTCAGCGTAGCGCGAAAACCCAAAGAAAGTAAACAAGAGAAAACTCTTTCTCGTTCGGTGTCGTAAAAAAGTGTAATAAATTTTCAATTTTGAGATACAAATATCTCGTTAGCAGATACGCCGTCCGGCAATATGTTTCGCTTGACGTAGCGCGTGTATCAGTATGCAACACGCCGCGCGCAACACGTACACACACACACAACTCGTCTCACATTGTGACAACAACGCTAGATTATTTCTGACATTTCGCGGAGGTTCGTCTCTACGGCGATCCCGAAAGAAAGGAAAGGAGGATCTGAAAAGACCCCCGCCGTTAATCAATGTCACTCCGTACGCGTGTTAAGCCGGCCGCGAATGCAATCGGTATCCGGCGAATCTAATCACGAACTTGACTCGATAGGAATACGGAAGGCTTCTCGGGGGTCAAGCTGATGCGCTTTTGACGGCCGGTTTTACACGGATTCGTCCGGGTCGGTTGAGCGCGTGCGAGCAAAAGGTCTCTCGCGAGAGATGTAACGAGCGGATAGATACACGCGGGAGCTCGTGTTCAGAAACCGCGTGGCTCCGGAGATGCCGGAGAGACGGACGGGAGAGTGAAGAACGTTGATGCATAATCGTGCAAGAGGGCAGAATGAGGGATGCCGGTTTTCTACGAGCGGAACGAGTTCCGCGCGGCGTAATGCATCACACCGCGATGAAAATTTATATGTAACATTTCTGTGCCACAAGCGCGCGCGCGCGTGCACACACACACACACATCCGAAGGTTAATCCGTCCAAAACCAAACAAAATCGCGAAATAAATCGCGAAGCGTCTCGTAATGAGAAATGAACGAGTTTCGTTTAATTATACCGGTCGCGGTGCAATTACGTATGTGCACATTGTTAAATGACAAACACGAAAACTGCAATAACCGCTCTGAATTTGAGGCGAGAACTTAATTAGAAAATTAATTAATTAATTAATTAGTGAGAAACAGTTTTAGACAAAATTTGTATGTTTTCTATAATTAACAAAAATTTTCGAAGGTTTGACGAATCGACCAGCCCTGTGATCAGCATGTAAACTGATTTTATAGTAAGCGAGACGTAAAGAAATAAACAACATATCAAAATGCGAAATCTCGAGTTTCGAATCGGGTGACAACGCGCGGGATAGAAATACGCGGCCTTCAGGAGGACGATCGGACGGTGCTTGCGACTCACATCCAGAAGCAAAAAGTGAACTAGTTCGCCTTCTTGACGCAAGAAACGCCAAGGACGATGTACTCGCTGTTTACTCGCGCGCAGGATATATGTGGCGTGCGTGTTCTGGTATGCGCATACGCTTGTCCTCTCGATGTGACCTCTCGCGCGTGGTTTCTCAATGCATCATTTCACACTTATTCGCGTTTGATAAGAGGAGAGGCGGGCTGCCACGCTTCTTGTCACAGCGCGCTCTTGACGTCAATCTTTCGGCGCTTATGATAAAGAGCCGGGACGTCTCGGCGATAAATCCCCGTCGTCTTTCGCGAAGCGCGCTCTCGAGCGGGAAACAAACGACAGGGCGAGGCTTCTCGAGCGAGCGTGGCGTGAAAGATGCAGCGTAATTCCCGCGGAAATGGAAATCCTTTCGCCTGCGAACGCGGGCGCGGCGGCGGCGGCGTCGTCTTAAATCGCCATCGGTCGCGGTCGACGGCCGCGGAAAAACGGCGCCCGCTGCGCGAGTGAAACTGCATTCTTGTCAAGTACGTTCGCGCGCGCAAGAACGCGCAATCCGATCGTTATTCCGCACGGATTGAAGCTGGTTGTGAATCGAACTTTCCCGAGAAACTTAACCGCCGTGTCGCGCGACACGTCTGAGAGCGCGATTATACCGAAGAGGTGTGCAAATTTGTCAGAAAATACAAACATAAACTTGTATTTTTATTCGCAAAAAATGTGATTGCAAGAAAAATCTGCTTGGGAAAGAAATACCGCGAAATAATATAACGTTTTAAATAAGACAATCCGCTCTCGAAACTGTTTTATTTGAAAGTGAATGCACAAGTTGCCTTTCCCTCTCCTCCTCCTCCTCTTCTCTCTCTTCCTCTTTTGTCTAAAAGATCGAATTGTTCGAGAGTGAGTGGCCGACGAGCAGGAACGAGATTGGCGGCATGCGAAGCCGCAGATTTATCGAGAGATCTCTCAATAGGAGATAAACGATGCGCGAATAGGAGCGGGAGCGAGCAAGAAAATCGAGAAAGACAGGCAGAGAAACGCGCGCGGTATACACCAAGTGTTGCATAGATATACACACAGTCAAGGTTCGCGAGAGAGGTATGCGGATCTCTACGGAGGCCCGATATATGTATAGGCCAGAGAGCCTGAGCGAATAGCACGTACGTGCCTCCGTTAACACGATACGTACACGTAGCTCTCGTGGTCGATTTAACCGCATTAACTCCGAATGCTGCTACCACCGGCGAACTCTCCGCCACTGTCCCTCCTAATTCCGAAACCTTAAGCGCAAAGCGAAGGCTAAACCGCCGGCGAATTCTGGCATACAAGGTCGAGGTATTCGCAGGAATTAGCGAGCATTACTCGGGATACCACTTAATCGCGGGCGCGATGTAACAATTTTTGTTTTGGAATCAAATTGTAAACAAACAAATACATATCGCGCAAACACAGAACTGTTTGTTACGCGAGGGAAAAAAACAAAATTTTCAAATTTACAGAATGTGTGAGGCGAATTTCAGTTGGATTGTAAACGCGACGACGAGAGAGAGAGAGAATATTGAGTTTTTTGCTTTGCGTAGACTCGTCGCAAATCGCGCACCGGCGAAAAACAAGGGGAAGAAGCGAGTGTGATCACAGCGACGGCGCGTGCGAAAATTGCACAGCCCGTGAAACGAAGTGCTGGTCTAATTCTTTCAATTACACCGTCATCGCATCCGAGCAACCGCTCGACTCATCTCTCACGGCACGATGTTCGCCGCGAATGGTTATTGTCAAGCGGCACCCACCTCCGCCGCCTCCGCCGCCGCCGCCGTGTCGCAGCTTCGTATTACCCGTGAGACTCTTTCGCCTAACGCGAAATGACGGGTTTACCGGCTTTATGGCGCGCATCCTGTTCAAGGTACATTACCTTTTCGCCTGAAAGATGGAAGTCGTCCGAGAGAGAGATTACGCTTGAACAAATCTCGCTCGCCGTTTATTAATACGTTTCGCACCGCGCCGCGATTCCGGGATTGGCGGCAAGTATGCGCGCGGCGAATAGCCGTCATTCCTCTCGCGAATATACGACAAGAATTTATTTATTTTTTTTTTTCGCACGAATATCGCGTATTTATTCGAAAACAATTTGTTTTTACGCGCGCTAAGAAATTGCGATGAAAATTAAATGTCTCAAAAATTGTGTCATATCCGAGCGTACCTATAGTTGAAATGTACAACATCCGAAAAATCGATACATTCGAAATCGCTAGACAATCGAAGAGTTATGATTGTTTTCTCTTCTGATGTGGGACACGAGATACATCGACTCTCTTTACGTTCCCCGTCATAAGAACAGCGAAAAATATCGCAAGACTTTAAACTGGAGCACTGGGTCAATCTGTCTGCGACCCGCGAGAGATGCGAGATAATCTGCGCAGAAAGTTCGCACGGCTTACGCCGTCGCGAGAGCGCGAAAAACTCGACAATCTATTGCGCGACGGCGGAGGCCGCCCTGCCGCCAATTAGCAGCGAGCTCGAGACGTAGAGCAATAAGAAGGGACAAAAAAGCCGGGGCCGCGCGCCGTGGCAGTGAGTAACGCTGTAAATGGAACTCGTTAATTGGACCCCCTGCGAGAAAGTGGGAACCGTAGCAACGTCGCCCTATAATTGCGAAATCCCGATCTATCGAGAAATCGGTCATCCCACACAGATCGTTCGCGTTGTTCCGTATTTTTTTTTCTTTTTTTCAGAAACGTTTCACAAAACAAGCAACTAAATTCCAATAACAAATACCTTAATCTATTTAAACCATTTAACCATTAATTATTTTATTTTGTTTAAATCAAAATTTCTTTCTAAATTTTTCAAATGGCTTTCTCGCGCAGGTTGAAGAGTTTCTAACTGCGGCAACATTAAATCGTTTGATAAGCGGTTACACAGCAGTTCACTGCAGAAGTTTCTTTCTTTCTCTCTCTTTTTTTCATTTCATCGTCTCTAACATCTACATATAATGAAAAGTTTCGCGCGGTTGTTGGCGGACAATAGCAGCAACGTCGCTCGTGGAGCGATTAATTTGCATTCACTCGCGCAGGACAACACAGACCTTCGAGCATATGCTGACCCAGATGGAATTAATGCACAACCGTCGTGGATCTCGATCGTCCGATCTCGATTCACGGCGAGCAAATTGCCGAGACATTAATCACACGACCCGTGCCCTCCGCGCTTCGCCTTCCCTTCGCGAGATCGTTCTAAGTCGCGATTCGCATCGACAACACCTACCCGGTCGGCCGGCCGCGCAATCCGCGACGTCGTGTGTTTGCTATCGCGAGCGCGATGTATTTACGAGATCGTAATAACACAACACCCGATCCACAACGACGCGAGAAGACGAGAGAACCGAAGGAACCCTAACGATAGTGTACCCGGGGCTGGCATTCTATTCTGGAACAATATAGCCCGCGATGTTGTTGCACGACCGAGGATATTCGTTTCGACGGGATAAAAATGCTTTCAGCCGGCGGTAGTTCGATTCATCAATAATTACTTTCCATTCTTGCGGGAAAATGGAAAGTCTACGACGGAGAAAAGTTGGGAAGACCAATATTTTACATTTTAAAATTATATGTGGGTATGTAGTCACGATATTGGTTCAAATTTAATAATCTTGCGTGTGTACAGTGCAAAAAAAATATATATTTAAGTGACTTGCAATATAAAAGCGTAACTAACTGTACTATATTTTTGACAATTTCTTTACTCTCGCATATATATGTACACTTGAAATGTCACGCAATTCCTCTCCAAGAAACGGACCTCTTTTCCAAGAAACGGCGGAGCGAAGGAGAAAAAATCGCTTACCGGCCCTCGGTACCCACGAATCACGAGGAGGGATACATGGACAGCTATTTCCTGGTGCCGCCGCGCGCCGGGGGAGAGACCGATTAAGTGTCGACATATTTCACGGAAACGGGAACTGTCACGAATACACGGATGTAGCGCCGCGAGAGAGGAAAGGAAGCGATCGAGAGCTCGCGGATCTCGGAAAAGGATTTTACTTTCTCGATTCGCTTTTCCACGAGCCGTGGACAACTCACAATGGAATAACTATCGAGTGCTCGAAAAGGTTAATGTTGTTATACACAATAATAGAAACCGTGCTATCCTTTCTAAATCCGTAATTGAAACCAGATTGGTCACTAACGCCGCTATTAACATTAGCCGTTTGGGATTGCTAATGTTTTTACTATCGCAAAATCGCTCGTTTCGCGAGAGAGAGAGAGAGAGAGAAAGAGAGCATAATGTGCAAGACGTAATTCTGTTTTATACGATAATTCGCGAATCGTATAAAGTTAACGGTCAATAAGCGCGAGTGCGCGCACGTACATACATAAACACGTGTAATATTGTAGTTCGCAGTTTGTGTGAACTCTGTGTATACTATATCTCATATATAATGTACATGAAAAATAAAAATGTCTTTTTTAAAACCTTTGATCGCCATTTTCCTGATATTTTGACGAACAACTTTTTTAATTGCAATGCTCTCTGTACGTGCGTGGGGTGCGTGCGTGCGTGCGTGCGTGTGTACTATAACGTATGTATATTCAAATATATTTATTTTTCGATAAAACGATATGCTCTGCGATGCAAAGAGAGAGGATATTTCATAAAACAATTTCGCAAATGGATATAATCTGTGCGCGCATAACATTTAAAAATGCACAAAAATATCGCGAGCTCATGAATTAAACTCTACTACTGAATATTGATTTTCCTCTCTTTTTCTTCACGATCATTATGTTCTTTTTGTTCCCCAGTTGTGTGTAACAATTGGTTTATTTTCGCGCAATCAATTATCGCAATTAGGAAAATTAAATCCGATCACTCCGAACGCGGTAATTGTGCCGTTAACCGG
This sequence comes from Pseudomyrmex cubaensis, assembly GCA_014825685.1. NCBI lineage: Eukaryota > Metazoa > Arthropoda > Insecta > Hymenoptera > Formicidae > Pseudomyrmex > Pseudomyrmex cubaensis. The sequence continues at coordinate 69,496 of QVOA01020876.1, forward strand.
GATTTAACTTCGTTTCACACACACACACATGTCCTCCGCGCGAGACATCTTAACGAGCGCGACATGACGAACGAACGTACTCCGCGGCATTTAGAGTCCCCTTGCAAGCTCTTCGAGTACCGCAACAGCGCGACTACGGGAAAATATAAACTCGCTATTATTCGCCGGGAGCGCATTCCGCGGACGAATTTGATTTCCTGCACTTCCTGGACTTTATCGTGCCGTCGGTCGCCGTTACTGCCTTCCTACGTGGTCGTAATAGAAATTGCTCGACTCCCGACGATATTGGACGATGGCCAGATCGGCCGGCTTCGAGCCAAAGTGATGTCACACACAAAGCGCAGAACATGCAGCGCGGCGACGACGCGCGGCAAATGTTATGCGAGCGACGGCGATACAACTCCGACCGTTCGTCAGCTCGATCGTCGAGACAAATGCGCGTTTATCGGCGATTTCGGTCTCTCGGACGAGTAAACCCTTACCATTCTCGTCCTTCCTCCTCCCTCCTCCTCCTTTTCCTCCTCCTCCTCCCAGTCCTTTTTCGCCGAGGGTCCATAAAGCCAGACCCCATAAATCACGCGGCTCGAGAGCCCGATTTTCATCTCGGATGCAGAAGCCACCGCCGTGATGTTCCGCACTTCGCGCGGCGAGAGCAGAAGTACACATCGACACCGCGCGCGTTCGGATCGGTCAATTAAGGTGATAATATCGTTTCAATAATATCGATCCGCGGGTTATTCATCTCTATCTCGATAATCTGACGATCGGCGACGAGGCGCGAGTCACGATTAATAACTCAACAGTAACAAGAGCCGGCGCCTCTTCGATATCTCATCCCGCATATAATTATATACATATGTATATATATACAATTCACAGTCGGCAAACACACGAGAGACGAGCTGCTGAAACAAGTATACATATATGGTCGAGAACGACGCGTGGAGAAATTATATTTATTAAAATATTGATTGCGATAAAGAAAAAGAACGTTCGTAAAACAAAAAAACCAGAAATTAATTTTTTTCACTAAAAAGTACATAATCAAACTAAACTGTAGAATTAAACAGAATCTACGTTCCTCCATTTTTAATCGACTCCGCTGAAAATCAATTTCAGACTTGTTCGAGAGTTTACAAGCGCAGTACATTGTATTTAAGGAACATTCAGCGCACAGGTGGATCTGAGAAAAAGACGTCGTCGCGGAAGTACAAGCGCGTTTTACGGCCACGCGAAGAAGACCGTTTCTGTCGCTGCAACGGCGTCGTGAATTTTAGCACCTTTTTACCGGTGCACGCTCGGCGAACATTCTTTCCTCTCTCGTACGCGCACATATAACGTACATACATAACCGAGCGTACTTCCCCTCTTCGCATAGTCGGCCGTTTCACTTAGCGCGTATCTCCGGCATTTAGCGTGGAGGATGGCGGCGGCTCCATAGTCGGGCGCTAATAAGACACCTGCCAGCTGATAACGCGACGAGAATCGTGAAACGAGCCGCCTTTTCTCTGTCTCTTATGAAACTGCAAGAGAGACTCGACGACGACGACGACGACGACGACGCACGATGCAAATTCCGTCCGTCGGGTGCATCTTCTCTCTCCCTTTCTCCGTGGCGCATCGGTCGCCCGCGGAAAATATCTCGAATGCCCGACGGCTCAACGACCGACATTCCTGCGCGATGTCGTCGCGTACTGAAGGAAAAATATTTTTGGGAAAACGTAATTTCCCGACCTGGCTACTATATGCGACACGGGGCGCGAAAAATTTGAATTCCTCGTTTAACGAAGGATTCGCGCAGAAATTTACATTAATCCCAAACGCTCACGATGTAATCTCTCTCTCTCTCTCTCTCCGACTTTGCATACACGGTCCACCTCGTTTGTCCGGGAACTCACTCGCGCAGTACATGTGCACGTCGAAAGCGTCCGGCGACGCGCGATACGTGCTTCGAGATAAATTACACTCTTACCTTCACCTATGTACATATTAACTTACCTACGCTGTGGCAATATCGGTTTCTCTAACGTATCCGCGATTTAAGTACACAGTCACTTCTGAGAGAAACTGTGGGTGTATGTTGTTTACAAAGTAATAATAAAATACCTGCACAATTGCTCAATTTTCTTGGATTTTTATTTTCATGACTTGCTTCACGTACACAATTAAAATTCCTATAACTCAGATTGTAATTTAGCGAATACACACATGTCTATTTGAAAGGTATGTACTATTGTATTTTTTAGCCGAGAGAGAGAGACGGACATTATTCAGAATTAGTGATAAAAAAGAATCGAGAAAGAGAGAGAGAAAGAAAAAGAGACCGTTCGGGCAGGTGAGTTCGACGCGCGGCGTCACTCTCGCGCATTATTCGGCGGATAGTCCGCGCGCGGACAACGTCATTGAGGAACGCGCATGCCGACGGGGCGAGATCACGCGTACGCGAGAGACCGGCTTACCTTGACGAGGTCCTTCCACTCTCGGGGCTCTGGAATGCAACGAGCCTGTACGTAGAAGCCTCGAAGAGGGAAAAGAGGGAGTAGAAGAAGGAGAAGAGAACGAAGCGGCGACGGCGGCGGCGGCGGCGGTGGCAAAAGAAGCAGACGAAGAAGAAGAGATCGGCGAAAGAAGTTGTGGGATGCAGGAATCGCGCGAGCACGCGCGCGCACAGAACGGAATAAAGCGAAGAACGGGCGGTGGAAAAGCGAGGAATTAGGTTAAAAGACGGGAAGAAGCTCCTCGGTTGAGAAAGAGACGTAGGGAGGAGACGAGAGCGGGTCGCGTACAAACGCGGTCGTATGCGAGTGCGTACGAACACAACCTGGACTCTCATTACCGTCGTGCCAGTCGCCGTCGCCGTCGTCTTTCTATCTTTCCTTCCTGGCCGCGTTCCCGCGTCTCTCTCTCTGTTCCGGCAGGAAATAGAAACGTATTCGCCGCCTGTACGTCGGGATCCCCTTGAGGCATCGACTAACGAGATCGTTCCGTTATGCCCGTTGTCTTCAATCTCGTCGCGTTGAGTGACGTTCAAGTTATAAAACTGTCCGTCGCCGTCTCTGCCGCCCGTGAAATAAAATCACCTCCGCGATCTAGATTCCAAAACGTGCGCTCTCGTTTCGGATATATGTATATACATATATATATACATATATATACGTATATATATATATGTACGCGCGCGATATCGACGATCTCTTGGGCGCGCAAACAAGCGCGTAATGCAGTTATAATGTACGCGCGCATTAATTGACTCGACAAAGCGCGTGTTCATCGAGCGAGCTGCATGCGGGCGTAATGCATTTACGCCGTTGGAGCGCGCGCAGGTGCGACGCTATCGCGCCCCCGTGTATGCCGGTAATCACCGGAAATTTTTGCCACTTGTCGCTTTATCACTCCGTTACATTTTCTCTAATCTTCGCAACACGACAGTTCCTCCACTCACGCGCGTGTCACAAACAATCAATCGAAAACAAGCGTCCCGAGACGTTTATTACGTTTTCTTGTGTATATTTCATCATCGTGCATGAAATGTTGGAAAAAATTCGTTAAACAGATAAATTTTTGAAAAAACCTTACGAATAACTATTTCAAGTGCAACCATCGGATTGGACAAAAAAAAAAAAAAAAAAAAAAAAACGCCGAACGCCGCGGCCGATGGATAGTTTACGTGATCGAGAAAAGCGAAAGAGAAACGATTTCTAGAACAATGGCAAATGCGCCGCTACGGTAAACCTTCGTATATGCAAATGTGCACGGTGTGGTCGAGAGTAATTGAGATATCGCAGTGACATAACAATGCACCGTGCGAGCATGCAACTGGCACGCATTATCGCGAATCTCGTCCAGACGTAACATTCGAGCTGATCGTTTCACCAAAGCGAGAGAAAGAGAGAGAAAGTAGAAAGAGAAAAGAGAAGACGCAGGAAAGAGGATATACCTAAACCGACAGAGGAGAATACGGGGAGAATCGGATATTTAACGTACCCCACGTATGCAAAATAAGTCTCGCCCTCCGTCTCGTAGAGAAACTCGACATCGATAAGATACATCTGCTGAAAGACGACGAAATCCGAGACCTGGGAAAGAGAGAGAGAGAGAGACGAGGGATCGAGCGTACAGTTCGAGCTGATAAACGAGCGATAACGATTGAACCGATTTGTCCGAGTACGTGGACTCGACAGAAATCCCGTCGATGCGATCGGATGCGACGGGAGAAGTAGTGGAGCGAAAACTGAGCGGAGTGCACGGCATTACACAGCCGACATCTCGTTGGTAGCGAGCTATACATATCGAGTAACAAGCGTAACAGAAAACGCCGTTCTAAATATTATTTACTCACTAGAGATAAATCGGCGTATCTAAATATGTACTTGCGTCATCTGAGAGAAATGAATAAGAGCTGTGACACATTTTACTGATAACACGCAACAGCGCCTCGCGGGCAATTTTAATTTTAATTTTTTTTTTTAAAGCTGTTTCTAGACAAAAAATTTTAGACAAAAACACGTTGTTTCGCTTATATAGATTTATATGTGACGTGTGTGCACGGATACACTTTGCGATACGAGCGTGTCGCAAATTTCCGCCCACGCACAAGGATTACGCAGACATCGCGCGTGACTCAACGCATAAACGGTCGGCTATTAATTTCCTGCGTTATTTAACCCGAATCACCGTCCCAAGATCGGCGGTGGCGAACGAGCCCGCCGCCGTATATGCGTATCCTGGCTGCGTTTAATGCATGCGAATATGGCGATGCACGTCGCCCAGTCTCCGTATGGCGGCGGCGGCGGCGGCGGTTCGCCGCTATAACGTCGACCGCAGAGACCGGAAGAAAAGAGAAAATCAAGAGAGAGAGAGAGAGAGAGAGAGACACACACAAGAGGGAAGTTGGCCAGTGGTGTGTGCGCGCGCCATCAGCTGATACCTCACGTACGTACGATTTTCTCGGAAAGCAGAATGAATGACGTTTATGAGAATTTTATAATCCATTTTCAAAGAGAGAGGAAAATTACGTTGAAAAGCAAGTTTTCTTTTTTTTATAAACTTCATTATTGTATACTCTGACAATGAAAATCGCGTGTAAAATTATCGCCATTAAAATTTTTTCCCCGTTCTTTTATATACATTTTAGCGTATGAAAATATTTTATACTCAATGAAACGCGTAGAGAGTTTGCAAGTTGATATTTAAACGTGAATAATTTTAATTTTCAGAATATTCTTTTTTTTTTAACATCGTGATATATTATTTTGAAATTTTCGAGCTCGCGGTTATGCGATCGATAGCCCCCACATGTTAATTCCGCTTATCACTTGTACACGGCATATATACTAGCGATTGCACGGTAAACTTGCGCGAATATATTGAGACCATAGTAGAATTGTATACGTTGATTAAACGCAATATATGCACACATGTAAACGAAAGGTTAAAGAAGAGGTTTACGTTTGACGGCTGCGTTTCGAGATATCACGAATGTGAAACGCGAATATTACATCAGACTTAAATGCGGCGACGACGAAACGATTCCGCGGATTGTTGGCAACCATCACGGCGAGTCAACAAACTCATTGACTTTTCTTGCGTGCGACCACGTGGAGTGACCCGGTGACTCATTGCGACGCGCGCGAATCTCACAATCTCCCTCCCCCTCGCGGTCTCTCCTCATCTCGCCGGAATAATAGAACGCGCATCGGTGCACCTATGTAACACACACGCACAAGACTCGCGATCTTCGCCATATACGACGAAGTATCACCGGATTTGAAAGCTCAAATCACAAGATGAATAAGGCGCGCGGTAGATTTCACCTGCGAATTTTTATTTTTTTATTTTTTTCGTTGCGGACGCAACAGTTCGAAGATAATTTTGTCCCAACGAAAACACGACGGAAATAGATTTGAATTTCGAAAATACGAAATTATCCGATGACGAGATCGCGGCGGTAAAATCGTCAAACGGACGACGATTCAACCAGTTGGTTTCTAAACACACGTGTGCAACTGCTTGAAGATCATCATCCTCGCGTGGCGAAGCGCATTCCAGAATCTGAAGAAAAACTACTCGTTGAACCGGTCCTGGACAATTAAACATGTCATTCGTCAGGAAACGCGTATATACTTGATGTTTCTTTTTTTCTCGCAGCTATAGGATATTTCCGCGGTAATATCATTTGCGCTTATAAAAGCCTGGCGGATCCTTTTCAGCCGCTACCTACTTAAGGCAATCATCCTTCATCCTAGATTAATAATCCACGACCACACCGCAATCGATCATGCCGATTCGCGCAAGAGGGGCACGCGCTCTTCGCCAATGTACTCAGCTGAAACTGGTCAAGTATGAAAATTTAACGCAACCCCGTGTGGGAATCGCTCGTGTGGAAACACGTCCAAAGGCGTTTTTCCCGTTCCACGCGGCTGATTAATTTCGACAATATTTCTTCCCGTAATTCCGCTCCCTTTTTCAGCACGATTATGATATCATGCGTGAAATGGAAAGAACGTGAGCAGCCGCAGTCAGCTTTTTAATTTTGTTAACGCTGTTCCCTCTCTTTTTTTTTTTTTTTTTTTTTTTTTTATGTTCAGGCGCAATTAGCAAATTACCGGAGGTGGAATTCTACGCGCGTAACGGCGTAACATCGCTCGGAAAATACAAGTTACAATTATTTTTAAAAAAGCGTCAAGTTCTCCGAGACACGCGCGCGCGTGCGCGCGCTCGCTTAGCTCGGATCGTTTTGTGGAGCGGAAACACACACGAACGAGCGACGTGAAAGAAAAAAGTAAACGAAAGCGATAAAGCTCGTTTTTCAACTTCCCTCCCTCGGGCTTATCATCCGCATTTCACGGTATCGGTGATGCGTGTCACGTGACATTCAGGGGAAACCCCCTCCGTCGATATCCTTGTCAATAATTCATCGTGACCTACGGCAATTATAAAGGTCACCACATAAGATTCCGCGCGATTGCATTGACACACACGGGAGAAATGTAGCGGTGACGAAGAAGAAAAATATCGCGCGATACGATGTTAAAACAAAAGTGTATTTCTAAACGCAAGTTGAAGGAAATTCTTGCGACGCGCCGCCGCGAAGGGTCACACCTGCAGACGGTCGCACGGAGCGTGAGAAGAAATGGAACAAGGTGGTTTCTTTTTTTTTTCTTTTTTTTTGTCGTTACCCCCGCGCGTTTATACGTACACCACGCTCAAAGGCGCATCGCGACGGAGACGCGGCGTGAAGGTGCCAGGTCACGTAACTAATCAGCGTCGCTCATTATGCGGAACAAAGAAAATTACGGTAACGCGACTCACGGCGGCGGCGACTCGCACGCACGCGGTTGACCGACGCCTGTTTACTACCGCTCTCCTCTCGTTCTTCCCTTCGCGGGGAATAGATGCACAGTGCAAACTCGACTCCGGGATTCCCGACTGTGTTTACATCATTCGTCTCCGTCGTACGTACGTACGTGTCCCGGCATAACGGAGTGCATTTAAAACGACGTTATATCTCCGAGACGTATCGGACGCATCCTGCGGCGAGCCGGAATCATCCCTCTCCTCCCCTTCCTTCTCGCGTCGCCCGTGACTTTTTTCCGCCGTTGCCCCGTCGGAAAATGCAAACCCACGCGATTTCTTTCGCCTTTGAACGAGAAAACAGCAGGAATCAGATGCGGTTTTCTTTTGCAAGATTGCGCGAGCCAAGCTCGCATATATTATATAGCGTTGTGTGTGTATGTATGCGTGCATGTATATGTGTATGTATACATGCGATCTCAGATTTCACCTCAATCCTTCAAAGTGGCGCGGTCATTGTAATAATTTCCCATCGTTTGACCGACCTCCTGATTTGTCAATTCTATTGTCGGCAACACGAGCCATGTCGTAATTGCTATTTTGCCGACAACGACGCGACATCGTATTATTAATAAATTATACAGGAGATAAAACGCGAAGACCGATAAAACGTTGCTTGTTAATTAAACTTCCAGTTTCTACGTGAGTTGTGATTTAAAATATGTATAAAATATATATTTTGCAAAAACATTAATCTAATTATGTACAAAACACATGTGCTTTTTGCGAACTTTTATGCCGAGATAATTCGCTTTTGTACTAATTATATATTTTTTGTGGAAATTGTATTAAAAAATAAATAAATACATAAACTACTTGAGGAATTCAATAAACAAGTTAGGACTTGACTTTTTATTTCTCCACACGGCACCCCGCGACAATTCAACTTGTCTGCAATCGATCTATATCGCGCATTTGCCGAGATAACTCGCGCGACGCAATATCCGGCCTGATGACCCGCGGCGCGTATTAACAAAGTAGTTGTTACCCGGGCAATAACGACCGACGTTGCGGCAATAATCCAGAGCGCAACCGGGAATTGGCAGTAAATTTTTCGTTTCGGTCGATGTGCGGGCGCATCGCGTGCTTCACGGGGGATAGTAAAGCCGACACTCGCCCTTTTAGCGCCGGCCTGGCGCGCGCGCTCGCCTCGCACAGACCGTATCGCGAAGTCGTTTGATCGTCGTAACGCAGTTCTTTTATTCGCCCCGCGGCATCGTTAGATCAAATTGTACGCGCGTCTTTTTACGAGTGACCTGGGAGAAACTCACATTAAATCGTGCAATGGCGTAGGTTTCGGATATTGTACGAGAAGAGAACTTGAAGCGTACACACAGTAGTTCGAGTCCCTTCAATGTGTGTCACACACATCTCGTAAAAAACGAAAAAAATAATTAAATTAATTAGTTAGGGTCTTAATTTTTAAAAACACTCTCTCGAGTACCTTTTGTTTTACTGTTATCTCTAGACTAGACACATTCCAGCTACTACCGTCCGATATTTCTTTCGTAGGCTTGTCTAGCGGAGAACATTACAGAGCAAAGTGCCTCACGAATCCTCGAATTACACTCGTTTGGGAAAATTTCCATGAAACGAGCGCTTAACGTCGCCCGAAGGATCGCTTAAAACGCTCTCTTTTAGATGCGTCCGCCACGAACAACTTGCTCCTGACGAAGCGAAAATATTAACCCTCTGGGTATTACGAGATTTTTGGCAAATCTCATAAGAAAAGATAATGGCCCCATATACTCACCTCGTTGAGATTCGCCCGTGAATCGAAGAGAAACAGAAGGGAGCAGAGATAAAAATATGATCTAAAATCCCGATGTGATCTAAAATCGCGTGAACTACGCGAGAAGAAGACAATTCTCGATTGTTAACGTAAAATTAATCATCTCTAAATTATGTTGCATGAATTTTTGGTTAAAGTGCTAGAAAGCAGAAAATATTAACGGTTAAGAGAGGAGAAACACATCTCGGTCGTCCCATAAATCATACTGTGCTCGTAATGGCGAATCATCAAATGCGCGTCGTCCTAAAAGTGTTCAGCTTGCATTATGGACTGAAGGGACATAAGAAGATACAACGACTCGTTCCGAGTCGGCTATCTTAAGGGGAGGGAAGGGAGGCAAGAACAAACGCAAATAGCAGTAGGCCGGCCGACATTAAATTTGCATTTATATTGTGTTCCGTAATTTATGACACCGACTTATCTCACGCGGTGGATGTACGTACTCTCGTAATTGTTTTCTCTGCGCGTGTACACGCGCAACAAACGCCGTCCGAGCAATTGAACCGAATGAAAAAAAAGGAAATAAAAAAAAAAAATTAAAAAATTAAAAAAAAAAAAACGAACAGCGGCATAGAAAGATAAAACGAGCGGCAAATGAAAAGAACGAAAGCGACACAAAGAAGCGGAACAAAGAAGGGCGAAACCATTCTACTCCGAAGGAGACTGAAGTGATTTTGTATGTGTGTGTGCGCTCGTGCTGTAACATTTTGAATTAAAAAAATTCAATAAGTTTCAAAAAAAATTCCAAGACTCAAAATCTCGAAATTTAATTTTGGAAATTCTAAATGACAAAATTTTTCCGCTATCTGTAATGTTTACACAAGAATCATAAGTCGCCGCGAACACCCGCAGATCGCTACAAGCGCCACGTGCTCTCCGACCTACCTCAACCGTATCGTTAGAGTTCCAGGCTAATTGCGGCGTTTGTGCGGAATCGCGGTACACGGGAGCCCGAGCTCTCCTCCTCGTGCCCTGAGTGCCTGGGGGGGCTTCGCCGTCAAGCATCTTCAGCATCTTCCGGCGGGAACACGGCTCTTTCTTTTTGTTCAGCGACCCGCCGTGCCTGCTGCCTTTATTATCGGCATCCCCGGCATTCCGCAATTTGTTTCGTAACCGGGTAAATGTTATTCTACCGAGAGTTTATCGGCGAACGTGCAACGCACGGCTAGGTATTTGCGCCGGCGATCCTCAACCGGCGTGCTGCGTGCTCTCACGAGAAGCTGGCTCATGGGGATTCTCGTGAATTATTCATTCAATTTGTATCGGTGGCATTCGCGCGTTTTTATCGCGCGTCATCCTTGACTCGAATCCATCATTTCACTTCCAGCGGAAAAATTTGATAAACAAGATAAATCTGGTGTGGATATATATAAAAAAAATTCTCTAGAATTATAAAATTTTCAAAAAACTTAAAACAAAAAGACTTATTGCAAAAGTGAAATTAATCGTATTTTTTTTTCAATCTTTTGATATTTTTAAATTAAATATGTTTAATATTTAATTTTTTTTAACCGAATTTCTTTTTCGAAACAAAAAATTGGTGTCACGAAAGACGATATTCGTGATACAACAGGATAATTGTCTCTCTCTCGAATCGTGTGTTGCGAGTTGGTATACGCGAGGGCCTCGCGGCACGACAGTGTTCCGCTCAGAAATCGCAAATCGCACATCGCACGTTAGAAATTAGATTTCGCAGGAACGAGGAAATGATCGGCGACACGCGAAAGTGCCGGCAGCAACGACTCCGGGAATTACTTCCGGCCGCATATTGGCTAATTAGGCTAATGACTCGCCGAAAACGGAGTGGAAGCCGCCCTTTTCTCTTTTTCCCTCGTCTCTCTCCTTCTCGTCCCCGTTTCCAGTGTACACACGAAATCAAGTACGCGGAAACTTAATTGAGCGGGTTTCTTTCTGACCTGCCGTTTGATAATTTCACCGATAACCAGACCATTTTTCCTCTTCCCTTTCCTCTTCTTGCCGTTCTTCATAAAGAACCTCACAATTTAAGGAATTGCCGTACTATAAAAAAAAGCGATTCTTATCTGTCTGAAGCGCTGAAGAGAATTACATAACTGCATGTTTTATTGCCAAAATTACGGTATCTCGCATTGTATCATATAATCAAATAGTGATTCTTATCTCCAAAGAATATACTGTCGAAAGATGCAAGATGAAAAGATACAAGATGAATAAAAAGGAAAGAAACAATGGGCGGCAAAAAACGCGAGCTTCGAACGATAGCACAATTTTACCCGACGATTCTGCACGTTCACGCTCGAGCATCTCGTGTCGCTACTTGCTCCATTTTGCAACGCGACATCAACTTGCGGTTCGCCGAAGGTGCTCGATGCGGAAGGGGACGATGGCAGGCACGGATGGAAACTAGGCCGATAATGTCGGGAGACGGTGAAGCGTCGGGGGTTCGCGCGCAAAAAGACACACCGTCATCACTGTCAAGAGCTATTATTTTTTGTTTCTTAGAGAGACTCTTCAAAAATTATCTTTTCTCACCTCGTTGATCTTAGATTTTCGTAGCACATTTTAATTAGAAATTGTCGGGGTTTTCAAATATACTGTTCGACGTGCGGGAAGAAAGAGATAATATCAGTCGTTGATTGGGGTATGGATGACGCGTCTCAGCGGGGCACCGGGCTGAAGGGTGGGCATCCTAAGTAGGATGCACTTGGGGCGGATTCACCTGCGGCAAATAACGAGGCGAGACTCGGCGTGATGTCTTGTAATTCCTCGGCTTAAAAGCATTCTTACACCGGCGGATTCCTCGGAGCGACACGAGGTCAAACCGGTGTTACGGATCGATAGCATCGGGAGGAGAAAAGAGCGCGCCGGGGGCCGATCGAAGATCCACGTGGAAGACGACAATAATGGTAATGATGATGATGACGACGACGACGACGACGACGACGACAACGATAATCACGATAATATCGACGATAATGACGGCCGCGATGTTAGCGACTTTAAGCATTAACGACTTTACATCGTCGGGCGTAGAGACGACGAAGAGCGATGGTTTGAAATATATACGTGGAAAGACAAGAGGAGAAAAGACGCGAGAAATCGTTGGCTAATGAAGGAACGTGTTGAACAAGCGCGGATATCTGCTCATACAGGCGTCATACACGCCACGGTAATTGCATTAATAAGCAAGCGTGCTCTTAACAACGCTCTTCCGCGAATTAACCTTACCACTATATATCGCATAGAGAAAAGGGAAGCGTATGCGTGTGTACATATGTAAATATAATACATATAATGTACAAAGAAAAGATACAATGTAACTCTAGGGCAGAAGGGCCGAGGTGCGAAGCCGTCATCGTTGTTTAAATAGGCGCGAGATATGCGCAAATGTCTCTGTTGACTTTGTAGCATTGCGCCGAGATCGATGTCCGTTCGCGTTAACCGTAACCGTTAACCCCCGATAGCGTGATTGCCTTTCACGCGAGCATAATCCAGGTCGCTTAGCTGTCGCAATCGGTGTAGCGCACCGCAAGTTCCAGGGAAGCTCAAATACACGAGAAATAAACTTTATTCTTCTGTTAATTTTGTGAATTAATTCGTTATTCGTTATAAGTGAGAATTCGAAACACTTTATGAATTGAGATGCAAAGTTTCTTCCGATAAGAGACATTGCAAACACACGCCCGGCGTGTAAATCAACTTTTTTTTTTTTTTTACGTTCTACTTAATGCGATTACTCGGGTACAATGTCTTCGGTTGCAGAACAGAACGCGTTATCGACGAAGCAACAAACTAGAAAGTGGAAAATGAGGGTTTACTACAGAGCTGCGCGTACAAGCGGGCGATCGAGAACGATCGGCTTCCGGCGAGTCGATTTTGCGATGCTGTAAAAAAAAAAAAAAAAAAAAAAAGAGGCGATCGAACGCGATTAAAAGACGAATTTCGAAATAAGTGCCGCAAGAAACTTAATTCTGTAAACCTCACATTAATGTCCGAGCGATTCTTGCGAAAATGAATAAATCTTATTAATTATTTAATAAAAGAATGTTCACAAAATAAAAAAAGTATATCAAAACTAATTATTTCCTTAATATAGAATAAAACTCTATGAATTTTTACAGAGGTTTTGCACCATTTTAATCAATAAAAAAATCGTGTCAGACATAAATGTCCACGGTTTAAGAAACTACGTACCTAAAAAACACGTCTGCAAGATTAAACTTAATAAAAATCGCCGACGTTGCGTAGACACGCAAATAATATTAATAATGACAATAATAATTGCAGCAATAATCGAGACTTTTCAGACACACACACACACACACACAACCTCGTCGTAATTACCAGCGCGACTATTCTAATTGTCTTTACACGACGACAGGCCTGCAACACTTTCGTAATTATGATCGATGACGACCGGGGCGATGCACCGAGGAGACGGACTCTCTCGCTTAAGCGTATGCACGCGCCGCGCTATTGTGCTCCGAGAGGAAACCTTCCGCGAAGGGAAAATCCGGCGTGATGACGGACGGGGAGATGACGATGACAAATGGCCGATTTCACCGGCTGAACAAGTACCAGAGAACCCGTGATATCCGTGATATGCGCGCGCACGAGACACTCGTCGAAGAATATAACTCCGTTCAACGAGAATAACTACGAAATTACATATCCCGGTTTCCTTCTCTCTCATTGCGCGCGAGCCGCGCGCACACGAGAGTATTTTTCTCTCTCCGCATGTATCGAATATATCGCGACGAGCGTGTTATCGCATCCATTCATACATAGCTACGACTCTCGACGTCTGTATATAACATTTTCGCGGAAAGTTCGCTCCTTACATTTTACCGTCTTCCCGTTAACGAGCTAAGTAAACTTTCGATTAACGACACCGCGAGTAGGATACACCGCGCGCGCACGATCGTAACATGATTTAACGGATAATACGTTCGGGTTTAATGCCGGGCGGAGATTGCGCGAGCAGACAGAGAGATGGAGTTAAAACAACATCGCTTTGAGTTACGCGCGCGATAGGTTGCAATCAAAACGTACTAACTCCATTATCCATCGGGAACTAAGTTAAACCATACGCCGGAGATAAACCGATACATTAACCGGGCGAATACTCCGTACGTGCGCGCTTATATATACGGATAAAGCCGCAGGAATAGAATCGACGGGATCTGATTCGTCGAGGATGATTAAGTGATTCGGCGATTAATTTCAGATTCGCGTTTCTCTATCGTCGTTTCCGACCGCGTCGACGTCGCGCACGTCGTCTCTCCGGGCCGCTATTTTGATATACGTACGTTTCAATTATTGATCGCGAGATCTCTCCGAGCTCTCTTTATCGCATATCAAACGCTCCAACCTTGATATCAGCTGTTCGCGTCGTAAAGATGTTTCCGCGATGAATATTGTCTGTTGTATGTGTGTGTATCGCGCCGGAAGGCGCAAATATCTTCGCGGGAGATCGGCAGATTCCGCGTCGAGAGAATAACAGAGTAAGGCCAAGGAGAGAGCGAAAGAGAAACAGAGAGAGAGAGAGAGAAGAGAGAGATAAGACGCGCATTCATCGTCGACATTCTGACTCGCGCGCCGCGCTCGAGAGGTATTCCATCGCGCGTTTTACACGGTGTTTAGGACCGTAAAAAGCGGAAACTTCAATCTTAGCGCGCCGCACGAAGGTGGAAACTGCGGGGAAAATAGCAGCGTTGAGGCCGCGACGCCTGCTATTTCTCAATTTGCGCTAAACAGTCGACGGGTTTCTCGTTGAAGTTCGATGAAAAACCGAATGGTTAAACCAGTGCGTCATCATTTCAAAATACACGCGCTATTTAAATCTCGCGATTAAATCGACGCGATTAAATCGTCACGATTAAATCGATATGTGGCCGAGATGTCGCGAACCGGAAGAGAATTAAGTTTCAATTATAATAATCGCACGTAAAACTTGAGCTCCGCCACGAAAGTCCCGACGGGGCTGCCTGCGAACCGGTAATTAACACACCACGGACAGTATCGTCTTTTTATCCGTGGCGCGCGGCATCTGCTCGATGGCGAACTAGGCGAGAGACCGATATTTCCCGTCTCCGACACCTGTCGCGGACAAAAAGCAAAGTCTGGCTCTCTAAAAAAGAGCTCGTTTAGAGTTAATTAAAGGTTTCGTCATTTTCCGCTCGGTCGAGAAAATCATCGCGAAAAACCGCGAGTCCGATCTCTGTCTTTTCGCGTCTATCTTTATACTGACGTCGCGCATGTTTCGCCTCGCGGAATGCACGCGGATATATATCTGTGAAAGCGGATAGCGCCGGTGAAGGGAAACGGAAGCCGCACAAACAAAACACGAGCCGCGTGCCTGCACGCGCGACGAAAAAAGCGCTCGATTGAACTGTCAGAAAAGTTTTGTAATACAGAAGGCGACGAAAAGAGCAATTTTCTTTTTATACGAAGAAAAAGAAGCGTGAAAGAATCTTTTTTCAAATATCGGAAAAAATGAGAATTGTGTTATACATTTTTTTTTTATCGTACGCAGAGAGATTGACGGCTTCATCCGCTAAGAACAAAAAACCGGCCATTAAACTTATTTACACAGTTCCGGTGTTAACTATGTGATTATCGCGGAATATGAGCCGAGGGAGCAGAAACTTGGGCCTACTCGTGTTTCAGTTTGCGTTAGCCAGATTCCACGACTCGCTACGAGATAGCTTCAAATGTCCTGCCGAGCGTGCATTATATAAAGAGAAAAGAGCAGGGGACGGGCTCTCTACGAGCGCGTCAACGCCTCGGGTGAGCAATCTGCAACCTTTTACGGTATACTTTTACGGCCGCATCGTGGTGGCGAGAGTGCGCGCGCACCAAAAGCGCTGTGCCGAGCTTTAACTTCGTTATATACGCGTCTATCGGGAGCTTTTTACGAAATCTACAAACGTAATGTGAACTTTTTTTTGCAGTTTCCGCTTCGACAACCACCGAATAAATGTGATCACTCGTAAAAAAAATTCGTACTTTCACTTTTTTTTACTTTTTGACGTTATTTTAGCGTATCAATGTGTCTTATATTACTTTTTTGAAAACAATTTAAATGCTCGTGAAACTTTATAATTACTTAAGTATCAGAGTCGATATGAGCCTACATGCTGGATGTCTGTACAAGTATAAACATATTTTTTAACTTTCCCTAAACGTGTAAATTAATTAAGTGTCTCGGTAGCCGAACTGAAAAGGCGCCTGCACGGAATGCGAGAGATCCGGGTGCGATTTCTGGCCGAGGTGTCTTTTTCGCAACGGACTTTTTAAGTTTCATGGGAGAGAAGAGGTAATTTTATTTCACATGATGATGCAGACCAAGCATACCTATACGTAAACTGTTCGAATTAAATTAAATTGAATTTAATTTAATCGAATTTCTATGTGTATTAATTAACACGTTTAGAAAGTTAAAGGAAAGTTGAGATCGATCCTAATACTTATTTGTACCTTTTTTTAATTCATCGAAATAAACTTATCGTCATCATAAGATATATTTATTATTGTTTTTCTTTCCATTTCGTTGTTCTCATTGTTTTTATTATTATTATTATTATTTTGTATATTGTACACTGCGTTATTATTTTTTATTTCGCGACGTCTCTCCGCCATCACGTTTGAAATGCATTCCTCGGCGACGATAACGACGTGTATAAAAGGCACGTTGAAAGAACAAGTGCGAGCGCGTGTTCAAGCACAACACACCGGCGAGCGCTTCGCGCGTACAGCGACATCGAGGAATGCGACGAGAGCGACGAACGCAAAAGCTACACAATATCGGCTTTACGAGACTCCCGGCGGTTTTATTGCTTTCCCGTAAACATCAACCCTTGCCGGCCGGCATTATGGCCGCGATCAGTTACAGTCGCACGTCCTCGCGAAAGGGTCGTACGGGATCTTTCCGAGGGCATCGTATAACACGATCACCGCCCGATGTCGATCGAAACCACCGCCGCCGCACCCTCAAGTTCTATTTTTGCGAGTTCAGTGAGGAGAACTTTCCATGGGAGATTCTATCGTTACAGTACTGCATAATAACACGCGGAGAACCGCGTTTTTATTGCTCGGGAATTAACGTGCGATATAAAGCTTGTCATAAAACAAAAACAAAACCTGCATAAAATAAAATATAATTTTACTACAAATTTCACCACAAAAAAAAAAGAGCAATCTTATTGTTCCTTTATTTCTGTATGGGAAATCAATTTCTTTCTCTTCCTCCGATAAATCAAAGTTTCCAACAAATATCGTTAAAACAGCGCGCGAAATACCGTCACGTTGCAAGAAAGAACGCAAAAAGAAGAGGAGCGAACGAAAGAATAGTCGCGCAATAACGAATCTCATCCGACACGATCCGAGCTGACGCAGCGGAGATTATCATCGGCGTCGCGTTGTCTCTTTCGCGCGTGGGAGAATAAATTCTCCAGAGAGTAAAGTATCTATCTTATCACACCTCGGGAAGATTCTCGCAACTGATCGGTGATCACAACGGCACTCTCTTCTTTCTTTCTCTCTCTCTTCGGATGTCATAACTCTCTTACATGTATATATATCTAATTTCACGCGCCGCCGAAACCTATTATTTGTTACAGATAACGTGTATATATTTTTGTTGTCGAAATATTTTGTTATCTCCGCTCGTTCTTCCGGTATATCATAACGAGTACATCTAAATTAAAAAACAAAACAAAACGAAAACCTTCAGGTTTTAAATAAAAATTGCTAAAAATTTAACCAGATACACTATATTCAAAAAATAAAAATAAAAATTTATTTTAAAAAATCAGAATAATTGGACTGGGAGAAAATTCGTAGTCGAAATCGGTGCGATTTGTCTCGCGAATTTAGGACACGATTACTACACTCGGAGATGCTGGTTTCGCAGTTAAGAAGCGGTGTGTGCTAAACCGACACTGTTTTCTATCGTTAAATCTCGCGATCTTCGCGCTACTCATTTATAATGGTCGTAACAAATCTCAGGTCTTGTCACGGAAGTCCCTATTAGGAGCGCGAGTTCGTAAGAAGGAGAATAAGATTCACGTGTCTCATTAACAAAAGATTTCAAAACACACGATGAAAAATATTCGCGCGAATAAAATCGCGCGAGTCAGAAATAGAATCGAAAATTTTCTACATAGATAATTACAGGTATGCGGGCACATATTTCATTCGACTATCGCAAGCGCTGAATTCGTTATCATATTCATTAAGGAAAACCGCTGCCTACACGTTGAATCACTTCGGAGAACCGGAGCTATGCGAATCGATGCAAAATCGGCCGCGCACAGCGTGGTTCGACTCGTGAAATCTCGACCAGGCCTACGCGCTTGCTATACGCCAGTTACGTAATTCACGAGAGTTGACGTAATTGCGCGGAATGCGTATATCTCCGTAATGAGATCACCTTGCACAGAGAGCGACGGTTCTGTTGCAGCCGCCCGTTTGCACCGCAATGCAATGGCATCCGCACACGCGCCTGAGGTAATCGACCGGCGGCCACCACATACGCGGCGTTACGCAATTCTTAGCTGGGAGTTCCAGGAGACTTTGATTCCACGTAAAACGATGTTGCGATGAGGTAAACGAACGTTCTCCTCAGGGCCACTCTCGGCGGCAATAAAACCGAGCGAAGTTATTAACCAATCAAGAATTATTCGAGAGAGAAGAATGTGGAATTCGTAAGGAGTGTGGTTGCGTGTTCCGATAAGAGATCGTCGAAACTTTGAAGGAAAAACCGGTCGAGATTTTCGCCCGTATTATCGCCTCAGCGAGTTCAATGTGTCTCTCTAATATTCCGCGGGACACGGCATCATAAATATTTCTTCTGCGCGCGCGACACTCTTCATCTTCGTCGAAAAAACGCTTGGGGCGCTGTGTTTCTCTTCGCGAGTTTGCCGAAAAGTTACGATCGATGATGCGCTTATGCTATATAAGTTGCGTCCAGCATTCTTTTTCTCTTTCTCTCTCTCTCTCTCTCTCTCTTGTCTGGCTTCCTGCACGCTAAGTGCTGTATAAGGTTTTATAATGTTCGGAGTTTTTCTCCCTCTTCCTTCCCCGCCTTCCCTCTTCTCGCAATCCCGAGCGCGGAAATTGCTACATTGCTCCTAAATCTGTTAATATTTTCCTGTTATTTTACGTACCTCCGGACGCAGGAAATAATAAAAGAAATTCGCGTAGAAAATCCGAATCGTAGATAAAATCGAGAGCAAATCCTCGCGCGCGAGTAACGGATCCTTGGCTACCTTCCTTCCACTACTTTACGAGTAAACGTTCTCGCGAAAGCACTGGCAAAGTGCAGCTCGTCGTAAACATGTCCCTCTAACCGCGACTTTACACGTAACACTGCGCGGTTTAAACTGCGCCGAAGAATCTCTCAAAAGCGCGGTTTTACGAGGATAAAAATTCCCGGCTGCGCTGAGAATATTAATAAGACTCAATTTATTTTAATACTATTTTTTTTCTATAAAGTAAGAATTTATCAAACAAGCAATTAAATAAGCAAGTTACTGACCGAGCATTAATTTAATTAATTGCTTATACGATTAAGCGCAAATGTTTTTTCGCGTAAAGTTTTTTTTTTTTTTTATAAGAGCGCACAATAGCTCGACACGAATGAAATAACAGCTCGGTGTTGTCATAGCAACCCCCGCTAAAACTTGCGGTATCAAGGGGTTGCTTCCGGGATCCTGACCGCGCAAAAACTCGCCCGCCGCGACACACAAGTGCGGAAACTAATTTTGACGGACTTTCTTCGTACGCCGAGCCGAGTAAAAGATGTCACATTAAATAAAATATATAACGCGACAAGAAGAAGCAGGCCCGGTCATAAAGTCCCGAATGAAGAGCGCGGAGAAGACACTTGGTTCCGATCTGTTCGCAAGAGTAATTACGGAAGTAAGGGAGCGGAAAAGGCGACAGGATGGAAGAGAGAAACATCGAGAGGAGGAAGAGGAGGACACCCAAGTCGAACGAATAGGCGAGCGAGAACAGGTCGGACTCGATCGTACTTCCGCCGAGTTCCGAGTTGATGACAAGGCTCGGGTGACGAGCGCACAATGCCGCGACGGGAGAAGCCGCGCTCTTCCTACAGGAGATGAGTTCCTGATTGCAGGGGCGCTCGCTCGTTCGGTCCGACTGCAAGTGTCAAGGCGACAGCCGGCAAGCAGAACCGAATTAGCGTAACGTCGTTAAATTGCGCCGGGCTTGACGATCAAATGTTTCGATCATTACAAAGGTCACAAAGGTGACTCTTGTGTCATGCCACACGTAACAAATGAAAAAGGGGTTGTAAGTGGTAGGTATAAATGGGGAAGGAAGGGGAAACTGTCACGAGAATTGGATCGCAATCAGGAATCGAGAAAATGTCGTGTTATCGCACTTGCCGTCCACCGTTAAAGTCTCTCAGAAATTCGAGAACGGCGATAGGACACAATAAACGCGCGGCGTCCTCCAGTTTGGTCTACTTTCGGGGAGAAAAAAGAGAGAGGGAGCCGAGAGAGAGAAGGAGAGAGAGAAGGAGAGAAAGGAGGAAGGGAGAAAGGATATAACGCCTGTAACAGATAGAGAGAGAAAGAGAAAGGGAGAGAAGAAGCGAAGGGCGCGAGAGGAGAGCGGAAGAGGAACAGGGCGGTGGTGGTGCGCGGCAAGGGGGTGAGTGCCGCCGCGAGGGGTGCGGGAGAGAGAGGTGTCTTGAGGCCGACGCCCAGATCGATGCTCTCGTCTGAGGTTCCTGTAGGCGGAGGCTGTGCAGAATTCCCGGCTGCGGGGAGAAGAACCCCCGTGTTCCTCTCACAGCGTGTGCCACCCCTTCTCTTCTTCTCTCCTTCTCCTCCACCTTCTTCTTCGTCTTTCTTCCCGCCTGTCTCGGCGCGGCGCGCCGAGGAAGAAGAAAAGAGAATTCTGAATCCGAACGAAACAACAGCCTTCCGCTGTGTTTCGACCGATTTTCGACGGGATCAAGTTCGCTTCCGGCTGATCGCGAGAGGAAATACGATGGGACAGCGACCGTGATGCGGAAATACGTACGCGAACTGTCACGTACACGCTGGCTGACCCTTCGCCAGATGCGACAGCCCGCCATTGTTCACGAAAATACGCTCCGCTTCCGATCAAAGAGCGAAACGTATGATACCAACGTTCATTACACAGCTAGCGAATTGTGAGAGCTCGAGTTTGTTTTTTGTTTTATATATATATATATATTTGCCAGAACGATCGAGACACTATTCTTGAGCGAAGCAAAGCGGATTCGACTGAATAACAGAGATTTAATCTAGCATTTTCGAGAATATATCCGGCGCGCGCGCGGGAGACGTTTCGGGCGAACAGAAAACAGAAAGGAGAAGAGGTCCACTCGAAGCCTTCGCGCGCACACCGAACGATTCATCGCTATTCATGCACGTTCCAGGAGGATTCCATTGTGCGATATTACGGCCCTTGAGGGAGGAGAGAAGGTTTGCGTAGCTTAAGGGCGCGTGTGACAAATGCCTTCATTCGCGCTTTCCTTCCTGCGCGTTGGCAGCCGCACGCATATCAACCGCGTGGACGATATTTGAACAGGCGATAACCCAGCTAGATTGAGAAACGTCGATACTCCAGACACGTTGATTCAATGCCGCGGCTCGAGCGATAAACGAGTGTTTAAATCGCGCGGATAAAAGCGAATAGAAAAATTTTCACGAAAAAAAAAAAAATGTACAGAATTAAAACAGTTCTCGATACATAGAACGTACGTCTTTTTTTTTTTTTTAAACCGCGATGTACGCGTATATTTTTTTTTATATCTCGGTATTAGCGTCGACGTGATCAACGGGTCGGACTCCGGCGACTGTTAAAAAGCTCGTTCATTTTTCAAACGAGCTTGTACATTTCTCTCTCTCTCTCTCTCTTAATTACAAGCCGAGGTTTTACCATCCTCTTTTCATCTGGCAAATATAAGGCGAGTGATTAATGACGAGAATGTGTCGCCCGGTAGGTAACAGTTTAAAGTAGACTCGAAATAAGAGTCAAACTCGCACCGCGTATTTATCAGTGCGCGTGTGCACGCGTGTGCGATGTCGCAGCAAGATTAATTCAAAGAAAAAAAAAGTATATCGACGAGGGGCGACTTACAAGACTCCACCTTATCCCGCATGCGAGGAGCTTGATTATCGGATAGCTGATGGCGAATGTGGAATCGAATGTAGACTTGTAGAACTTACCTGTAAAAAATGAAAGATAATTCGTTAATAAAAAATCTTGTAAAATTCCATGAGTAAAACAACAAAGAGAGATACACACAATCAGAAATTGATCGAAACGCAGAAATATGAACACAATATATTAACAATCGCGGCTTGATACACACACACACGATGTAACCCACGACTGAAATGAAACAAATCCGATAAACTGGTTTTTCCACAAAGAAGAAGCGGAAAACAATAAACTCCTAATTAATTTTTAATTTTTCACGCAGCGCCGGTTTTATTAACGTTTTTCGCGCGAGGAAAGGAGCGGGAACATTCGATTATTAAAATAATGTGGAATGTGTTGACTCGCGCGAGCGCGCTATCGGCGCACATTCACGGCGGCACATGCACGCCGCGCAATGTAATTCACCACGAGCGTGGTCGCTTTACGTAATGCGCTCTCTGTGAATGAATCAGAGGTTACGTTAGTTCACTTTATCTATAGCTCGCAACTCTTTTCCCGCGGTATTTTTTCCCCGGCGCAGTTTTTCATTCAGCCGTGGAGTAGGCGCCAACCGGAACTCACGTGTCCGTAACGTTCCGAGGCGAACCTACAACAACGCATCCTTGACTCCTTTGCTATAATCTATGATATAACGTTACTTTTTTTTTTTATGATAAACACGCGAACATCAGACAATCGAGACTCGTTCAGATAACAAGAAAATCACATCTCAATCCACGTCAGTTCCTCATTAATCGCGAAACTGTGCGACTTGAAAATAGAAATCGCAATGTAACGACGGAATACGACGATTAATTATTCGTCGCTGAGAAGTTTATGCCCGCAAGTCGAGTGGCTCGAACGCGAATATAAATCAGATATTAAGACTTCAGAGAGTATTACTCTCGTAGCATGTAAAGCCTACGTTTCAAGTGTCTCTCTGAATAATAATACTGTCGTTTTTATTGGCGCGTGCGAAGTATAATTGCAGATACGCAAAATAGGAGAATGATGAAGATATAGACGTGTGGTCGTAAAATCAATCATTTCAGAAGACATCTAACACCGGTTAACGATAAATTACTCGCATCTCGCGAATCGTAAATTCGTCGAGGTAGCCAATAAAAAAGTAGCCGGGCCTCGACACCCGAAGCCGTTTTATTCGTTACGGTCCTGGACTGTCGATGACAGTTGTAGCCTTGACTAGAGTCCAGAGAGTGGAGGAACTGAGCGAGCGAGCGGGCAGGCATCGTCGCCGCCACCGCCGCCGCCGCCGCCGCCGCCGCCTCGTCGTCGTCGTCGTCGTCGTCGCTAGTTGCACGCTGCGTGTCTATGTTTAGACGAACCAGTACGTCACATCCGGTAGTCCGTGGCCCCTTCGCTCGCTCGCTCGTTCGTTCTCTCGCGCGCCCGCCTCACTCGTCGGCCTCCCCGTCTCGCGTCGCGGGTCCCCCTTTGATCGCGCGAGTCGCCGCAAGAGACATCCAACAGGCCAACCTCCCGCGAGCTACGCGGGAACAGAATTCAAACCCGAACGTGACCTACGCTGAATTATAGTAGCGACCTTCGGACGAAGCCGACCATTGCCGCCGCTGTTGCTCTCTCGCACCGACACCAAGGCTGACCGAATCGTGACACGGTCACGGAGACTTCCTGTTTATTACCGCAGGTCGAATCGCACGAAGTCCGACGAGGAAATTTGCTTGAATACGCTAATCGACGAGTCGCTACAGACAAATCGTCGGTTATTGGCGAGTCGCGCTCAGATGTAAAGAAGAACTGCACAAGAGCAATGTGCAAGACCGCAAAAATTAAATTGCTAAAATTAGATTTTTTTTAAAAGAGAATTGAGGAAACTTGGTTGTACTCTTCTGAAGATATTAAAACAATTTTTGTAATATTGATATTAGAGAAAAAAAGAACATTTGCAACATTACGTTTAAGAATCGATTACGACAGACAAACAAAAATTGTAGAAACGCGAACCGCTCTCTCTCTCTTTCTCTCGCTCGTGTACCTGCACTCGCGACATTCGGTCGCGGACATCGCCATTAATTCCGAATCCAATTAAAAAGATGGCGATCCAATTAAAACGTCAGCGGCGCGCGCGCCGCGGCGTGGGTGCGCAGTAAAGTTTTCATTAACGAGAAAGTGCCTGGCGCGCGAAAGAGAGAGGAGAGTAGTATCGGATTCGAGCCGACTCGGCTTGAATCGCGTGCACGTTAGGACTTTACGATTGCTACGTTCGTCGACTCGCTTCGCCGCGCTTTGTCTCAAACCACGTTGGGCCTTAATATTCGTTCACGATATAATATATAATGATTTGCATAATTTTTACGGTCATGTGAAACGTCAGAAACTGCGCATAACAAACGTTACACACCGAAACGTTCATTGTTTTTTTTTTTTTTTTTTTTTTTTTTTTTTTTGTTGAAGGTTTTTTTAACGTCAGAGAATATTTTCCCTTGATACCGCGCGTTGTTGCTTCGCGCCGCGCAAATGTGAATTAAGCTTTACGCGCGTTTCCCGCCACCCCGTTCGTCTCAGCGTCGCGAAAGACCGACCGGTGCGCACGCATGCACGAGTACCTACTCCTCAAGTGCGCTCTACGTGCGTGTCGCGTGTAAAGCCGAGATACGGCGTACTACGCCGTACTACGCCGTTCTTGCCCAAGTGGGCAGGGACGGATCGGCGTCGAAGTTTAACCCCCCCGACTTCCCGCAAACCTGGTCGATCCACAGCTAATCTCTGCCTCGAGAGATCGACTATTTTCCTTGCGTCGGCTCAAAATAGCCAGCAATTGCTCGCACATCATAACAACGCTTCAATTGGTCGTGTTCACGAAGATCGTAACGAGAATGAGAATACGACGAGAAGCTGCGAAGTCACACACTTGTGATTCAGCTTCAATTAAAGGCGGAATTCGAACGCTGGCGAACTTGTATATGTAAGCTTATTTTTTTTTTTTTACATTGTCCCACTTGCCTACTCCACAAATATCCTCTTTTAAATTATCCACAAAGCTGCAGTAATTTAAAAATACCGCGCGCGGTCGAGTGAGCGGCGCATTCGCACGCTCTCGAATCGAGGTTCATCCAGCTATTTAGACTGCTTAATTATATCCGCGCTTAAAAAGGTAATTAAGCATCTCTAATTACAATTTTATCTACCGTCTCTCTCTCTCTCTCCTCTTCCTCTCTCCTCTCTTCCGAGAAACGTAAATCCGTTTCGCTGCTTGCAATTGCGCGAGCCGCTGCCGGCGACGGCGCCGTCCCTGAAAGCGACGCCGCGCGCGTACGTTGCACTCGTATGAATGCTCGAGCGATTCTCGAGGCACTGCCGCCGCCGCCGCCGCCGTCGACTACATTCACGTGCACGCAAATTACGACACGAGGAGTACGCCTCACTTCGGGGTAATAGAAACGACGGAGGCAGTAGGTTACTCGCGTCCGGTGAAATAACAATTAAAAAAAAAAAAAAAAAAAAAACCGTCGATGCGCGCGATATTTCCCTCGTGCGATCAGAAAAAAACCGATAAATACTACCACGCTGATAGTCGTTTCTCCTACACAATTCTTGAATTACTGAATAAAAATTCTGAAAATTACACATAATAATGTAATCGTCGATGTTGATCTGAACGATATAGAGTCCGATGAAAGAAAAAGTGAAAACGCGCGCGCATCGCGCTAAATTAAAAACAGAAAGGGGGATCTTGGACATGATGAGAAATAGTCCGGTCGATACGATTCATACTTTATGCTACAAGTTGCTAACGCTTCCCCGCAGCAAGCTTATGTTATTGCTAGACAGAGTCTTTCCACATGAGCGAGCATGAGTCATAAAACCGATTAATATACTTCAGACAATTTTTCATCTCCCGAAGCGCAATTGCTTCATATGCAACACATTGTTTATACAAAAAAATGAACAAAATGTAACGAAAAAATCATCTCACGCGCAAAGAGAAGAGAATCGTACAAAAACTAATTTCCATCAAGTTTCAGCAATATTTTGCATTTCGGTGATAACGAGATACTTGATAATGTATATCTCATTAAAATAAAATATTTCTATATGAGCAAATTAAAAATTATTAGAGAAATAAGGCCGGAGCTGGATGTATGTACGTGCAAAACATATTTTTTTTTTTTTACGTGTAAATTAATACATATAGTAATGTAATTTGAATTCAATTATATCTAGTAATTTGAATTCAGTTTGAAAATTCATATCAGATTGCTTAATTACTGCATTTCAACAAGTACAACATTTGACTCTTACTGGCCTTATTTTTCTAATAGCTGAATACCAAAGAGAGTCATGTGCAAATGTTTGCTAAATTAAAATTGTTCCGGTGCCGACACTACATTTCCAAAGTTCTCGAAACAGCTGGTTCCGTCGCTGAAATCCTCTTTGGTTTAAATCTATCTGACATTGTCCGCGTTAACAACGCAATAACTCGCCGGATGACGGCGATTTTTCTACGATCCAATTTGCCGCGTTGTTTGATCGCGCGGCACGTCGCGGTCACGAAGTTTACCGAATGTCTTCAAATCTCGCTCCAAATTAACGGAAGTGATCTTCCCGGGAGAATCGAAACAGAAAACGGGTCGTTGAACGAACGCACACTGATAGTGGGTTAACACGCGCGTAGGTTGCAAGACGATGACGACGACGACAACGACGACGAGGATCGATCGATCACGAGAACATTCCACGCTCGGTGTCTACGCGATGGATCGATCCCGCCCGCTCCGCACCGCGCCGCGACCACGTACCTCCTTGCGGCTTTACAATGTTGCACGCGGCGTTCCGCCTTCGCAGGCGAACCGTGAAACAAAGGAAGTCGAAGTCTCGTAGTCAGGGCGACAAGTATAGGCCTACCGTACACAACGGAACGGCGCGCGCGGCTGTTTGCGGCGCGTCTTGCGCACGAAAGTAAAGAGGGATCGGGGGATCCGTGTGCACGCACGCCAACGTGTGCGGAACGAAAACCCTTTCCCGACGGACCGACATTGTGCGTGTGTGTGTGTGTTGCATGTATGTAGCGAAAAGCGGAGGAGTCTCGCCGCCGCCTCCGTGTTCCACCAAGCGAGAATTTGCCGCAGCGCGCGCGCGTGCACAATTCGCCGTTGTATAAAATATTTTTAAATCTCAATAATATCAATGCGCACACGCACAACACACAGCGCGAGACTTATTTGTAGTAGGTTTATAAATAACGAGGCTATAGTTGCGCAAAATGTACTTACATGTAATTGACTACACTTATGAAACATTGCGCCGATCGTAGGTATGGAATTACGTGACGTAATCGAGCGCGTCGGAATATAAGTCGTATATCCCCCCGGATGGTATTTTTTAAATTTATATATATATATATATTGCCTGTGTATATACGCGGGATTATTACGTGTTAACCTTTGAACGCCATTAAATGCCGTAAAGAATCAAATTACATACATATCCTCGATATCGTCGATGAGAAACGAGTTTTTTTTCTTTCACAGTCGAGTTCTCCTCATTATCGTCTGAATGTTAATTAGTGCCTTCTTTTTCGCGTGATGATAGACCAGCTCGCGTGAAAAAAAAAAAAAAAACTCCGCACATACCGCTTTCAATAAAATTGAAAAAGCGCGCATATTCCGAGGCAAACGGCGGAAAACAAAGTATAAGTAGGTTATTGATTTTCGCGAGACTATAATACCTGGCGTCGTGCTTTTTTTCCGCAAATCGCGCGCAATGTGGGAAAAGGAAGGGGATTAATTCCGCAAGCGCGGTGCGCGCTGCGACGGAAGGATTACAACGTAATCGAATAACTCGGCCTGTTATTAAGCCGCCTGTGTGTGTGTGTATGTGTGCGCGCGCGCGAAATGTGCACGAGAGGCGCGCACCAGCATCCCCCGACGCACCCTGCGTAAAAACGCGGGCGTGCGCGCGAGCAAACGAGCGCGCAACAAAAAGTTCATCCGTCGACATCGGCCGCGATATAGAGGTCTGGTTCAGTGAGGCGTGCATCTATTAAAATACAGACGAGCTTGGCTTGCAACGATGGCTCTCTTCCGGCCTGCGTGCCAAAAATAAACCGCGGGACTTGATATGAAAGTTCCGAAGCAAGACGAGCAGAGCGAATTAGCGAACAGCTTTCATTCATGTTACTATAAAAGTCGCGCGGAGCAGAGAGGAACATAAATGAAAACTCAACTGTTATATATATGCGCTAAAGCGTGGTAATCGCAATAACCGTAACTATGTGTAACAGAAAAATTAAATTACGACTTTTATATCCAACCCGCGGGCCATCGTACATCGAGAAATAATGAAGTTGCGAAATAATAGTACGACGATGTGAAATACTTCACGCTCTTTTCTTATACGTCTCTCTCTTTCTCTCTTCGTACATATATTATTATTCAAAAATAAATGTTTTTGTTTTCCATCGTCTACTAAATAAAGAAGTAAGGCGTTAATGTAATTGCTTTTGAAATATAACAAGCACCGACGCAGTTGACGTTCAAGCATCGTATACACACACGCGCGCGCGCGCGCGCGAGCACACAAATGTGCGCGCGATATTAAAAACCAAACGGTGCTCATTATCACGCCAATTCTAATCGAAATTCCTAAATGTCAGGAAAGGAAAGAGAGACAGGAGGAGGAGGAGGAGGAAGTACAATTTTGTGGTCCTCCACCTCCGCCATATCCGAGATAGGCAAAGTGTATGTCAGCGGCAGATCCTGACGTGCTTATATTCGAGACCTCACGAAATTAATCGCGAACGATCGAGTGTGACGACCGGTCGCAGACTCACGGCGCGGCTCCTGCGCGTAGTCAATTGGTCAGAGATGTCAACGACAGGTGGTCCTCATTTATACTCGAGATCTCGCGAAATAGGTCGCAAATACGGCCGTACATCGAACGGTGAGAAATGCGCGCGGCGCGGCGGCGCGACACGATTCGCGTTACCGATTACCTGCCGACGTCACGACCAGAGCGAGATATCGAGAATCGATACAGAACCTGGTGTATAATGCTTACTCTTCTATTTCGCGCCGATGGCAGCTGCCCGCGCCTCTATCACAATGTTGCGAACATCGCGAATAGAAGTCGCCGAGTCACAGAAAAAAAGTCCCGGAATAAAGCGTGTTTTATACTGCGTTTGTAAATGATAAAAAAAAAAAAAAAAGAAAACCGCTAAGGCACGCGAGTTATTTTAGTGCCTTTGAAGAAACATAAAAGTACCTGTTCATAAAAGTATAAAAAAAGTTCACGTGCTCTGAAATGTTACAATAAACGTTAGTGGAAATACAATAGTTTAAAAAACGAGAATATAATTTTTTTTTTTTTTTTTTAATTTATAGATGCATTTAACAACATGGAATAAGTCACCTAAGGCGCGAGAGACAACGTAGATTTACACCGGTAAAGTGGAGTGATCATATAAGCGGCGGCTGTAGCACGAGAACGAGAGCTTCGCGGCGGAAAAATTCGCGGTGCGCCGACCCTGCGCGCTTTTCTCTCCGGGGCGATCTGGCGGTGCGCATGAGAGACGGCGACGAGAGTAGTTCGTAACTCGTCATGAATCGCGCGCGCGAGTAGAAACGCTCGGGGTCGCTCGGTCGGTCGGCTGGCTGGCTGGCTGGCTGGCTGGTCGGGGCGCGGGGTGCAACAAGGTGTAGGTCTCGTGACGTAGTAGTACGTATTTCTACTACTACTACTACTACTACGTTGTAACCTCTCCGCACGCCCAAGCGTTTCTCCCTCCTTGCCAACCCCTCCGCCGCGAATCGGACCCGATGCTTTCCACCAACCCCCTCGCGGCGGTGTGTAACCGGGATATGAGCAGCCACCCCTCTATATATCGGTCCCCCAGCCGGCCAGCCGGCCAGCCATCCAGCCAGCCAGCCAGCCGCCACCACCTACTCCGCCTACTCTCTTCTTTCTCCTCCACGTTGCACGTCGTAGCCATGGCAATATTGATCGACCAGCCAGGCAAGCAGGCAGGCAGGCAGGCAGGCAGGCAAGCAAGCAACCAACCAAGTAGGCAGGTTGGCTGGCTGGTTGGCTGGCTAGCTAGCTGGCTGGCTGGCTGGCTGGCTGACTGGCACGCTCGGTGCGCGCTTCCTACAACGTCCAACGTGCTTGCGGGATTTGCCGGCCCGCCACGCCGGCCGGCATCCACCTCGGCACCCTTCTTTCGATCGCGCGCGGATTGTTGGACCGCTGCGCCACCATCGCGCACAGCAGGAAACAGACTACACCGGAGAGTTTGTGGATCGCCGAGGTTCGCGAGCTTGATCACGGAAATTGAGCGCGTTACACTTTTTTCCCAGAGTTTCTGAATTTTCTACCAATATATTTTGTACCAAATATTTCAAGTTTACATTTATAATGATGATGGTACCAAATATTATTTGTCCTACTGTTATGTTGTAATTTTTTACTACTCTGTTTTATGATAAATAATTTTTGCAATGTCCGTAATATTTTTATAATAACTTGTTAAAATGCAAACACACTTTTTAAATTTTTCAATACAAGAAATTTTTTCATATTTAAAGAGATGTGTAATATTTAAGCCGTTACATTTAAACCGATATTTCATACACACACACACACACATCTCTCTCTTGTTTATTTAATTTACAATAATCAAAATGTTTGCGCGCACAGTTTCTCTTTCCAAATTTATTAAATTTGCGAGAATAACAACAACACCAATAACAACATTCGCTCACAAAATAACGTAAAAAAAAAAACATTTTCTCTCGCATCTCTTTTGCTCTCTTCATCAAGTTGCAGTTTCTCTCGTTTTTCAACTTCTTACACGCTTCGATTTGCTTTGACGTCGACGTTAATACTAGAGAGGAAAGAATTTCCATTTGAAGCCCGAAGCGGAGACCGCGCGCGCGGTCGGCGAACTGTTTCCGATATCCGGCAGGATTTGGCGATCGGAATTTCTTTAACGGTCTCTCGCCGCCGCCATCGCGAGGCCAATCGAACAAACCGAGAGATCCAATTACACCCATCGAGTCAGGCGGAGATTACAGGCTAGAACTGTGCTAGCCCTTTCTCTCTCTCTCTTCCTCTTTCTCTCTTTCACCGGCCGGTTAACTGGCCGGAAAAGTTCTTCTTTTTGGAACACAGGGGAGCAGGTGGTGCGCGCTACGCCGACACGAGGCCGGTTCAAAGGACCTGACCCGGCCGAGTGGCCGAGATCCATTCTAGGAGCTGACCGAATGCCCGGCCAAGATGTTTCTCGGATCTGGAGAACCGAACGATAACGCGCGCGCCGCCGCTCCGATCGAACGTGACCCGACGACCTCATCACGGTGTCACAACCGGAATATTGGAAGAGAGAGAGAGAGAAAGAGAGAGAGGTCACGGGGCAAAATTAGACGTGTTAAATAGTAATACTCAAAGAGCAGATAGTACGTTGAACGTGCAAACGTTGTTGTACGACGTCCATGAATGTTTCTGTCACGCGGAACGTCGAGCAGTAGTAAATCGCCGTATCTCTCTGTGCTCGATACGGAATTAGATTTACTGAATCGTAACGTCGAGAGATACGTTCCGCGCGCGTCACGCGTCAGCTTTTACTATTCGCCATCGGAAAATTTCGCGCGGCGAACACACAGTGCTATCACGTTGCTGTTTATTCTTGTCGGGATTTCTGACAGTTTCTTTTCTTTGGAAGTGGAACGTGAAAAAGTAATGGGGATGAACACGAGTAGAAAGATAGAGGGAGAGAGAGAGAGAGCGAGGGAAACCCTCGAAATATAACAGTATTATGTAACCGGCGAGTGCTCATCTCGCGTCGCACGAGAATTCCACGAATTATTGACGTTACAATAATATAAATGATGTATGTAATTGACCGCGGGATAAAAAATCTCTCTCCACATCTCTCGGTGTTCCATATTTTAAATCGAAATGTCACGAACCAATACGGATTCGTTCTCACGACGAGCACGATCCGCGACGTGTTATAAGCCTGTAATTTCATCGAAACCCCCTTCAAACGTCTAATTTCGTGGTTCGTCCAAGTTTTCGCCGAGGAGAGGCACATTGTAATTGGGTCTCGACCTACCACAGGTACTGCACACAGAGACGCGCTTAAACGGGGGCTCGATCGAGGTCCTTAACCTCATACCGGACGACCAAATGAGCGGCGGCAAGCATCGAACAAAGAGAAGAACCTTGATCGCTGTTCCCGTTTATCATTTTCAGTATATTAAACGCCGCACGATCTATGATTCTCGAAAATATATAATTTAACTCTTTCTACTACTTTAATTATTTTTGAACACACATTTTGTCGGAAAAAAATTAAAATTTGTTTCACTCCATAAGAAAAAAAAAAAAAAAATTCCGTGAATTGGGCGATAGAGAAAGTGAAAATCTACATTGTTGCGAGTGTTAATCCGTAGGTTCTCGAGCGATCGATTTATCGCGCGCGGCGCAGACCCGAGGTGTCTCATTCGCCACGCCGTTCTTCGAGCGGCGTATTAAAGAGCGAAACCCAGCCGACCGATGCCGCCGTCTCGTCGTGATGCGCGCTCGCTCTACATCCCGACGGCTAGAACGTATTTCCCTAGATTACACCCATTACGTTCGGAGGACGCAACACGCGTTCGGCCACGTGATCCAAAAGGAGCAGCGTAAAACGCGAAGCGGAACGGAGATTGAGAGAAAGGAAAGAGAAAGGAAGAGAGAAAGAATCGGCGGAATACACACGCGGGACGGTCGGCCGCCGACGTCGCATGCCTTCGGGGGACCTTCGAACGCCTCCCTCGTCGAGAATTGTGAGGAAAGAGGGGGCTCTAGATGCAACGATACGATGGCGCGAGGAGGTGTTGCGCCCGGTAAGTGCATAAATTACCCGTGGCTCTTCACGCACGAACACCACAAATATTTACCGTAGCCGGTCTACGCGCGCGCCAGTCAGTCCGACCTCACTTTCCAGCCTCTATCGACGTCCTCGTCGACAATGACTTTGCTTCGCGCGAGAGCTCGCGACCCTGACCGCTCGCTCGCCAAACAAAACGCGCGATGCGTTCTCGAAAGATGAAAACAAATATTAAAAAAAAAAAAAAGAAAGAAACGCCGATGAAAAATCGCCGTTTCAAGTATATCTCCGCGCGCACGATAATTCCTTTTCATTCGCGGAGTCGCTCGATAAATTCTACACGAGCGCAATCGATTGCTAACGACTCGACAACTTTCTAATGAATTCACGGGCGACTCTAATGAAAGCTATAAACTTCATTGATATTATTAGCGACGTTATGAAGTGGCTGTTAATACGGTAAGAGTATTTTTGAAGACCATAGAACGGAATATACGTGCACTTAATCTAACTCGAGAGAGCCGCTGATTATCGATAGAAAGTCGAGGAGCAAAACATCCGATTCTCGCTTTGCGCATCGATCGCGAAAAAAAACAAGGAAAATATGTGATTTCTCTCTGTCGCGCGGCACGTTGGCCACGCGATCACGGAGTGGAAGCGACACTCGATACACACCACGGGGAAGCGCACATCTAATACTACACTTCCCCGACGTCACAACAAGCGCTATTCCGCGCGTGTTTGCCTTGGAGGATCAGCTTTATCGCCTGACCGAGATCCATCGTCATCTACTGTAGACACGCGGACGATATGAGCAGTCGGGCGAAAACGGTCGCACGACTATTGCGTGACACGTGGAGAAAGAGAGAGAGACCGAGAAAATAACGTGAATTATGGAACATCCACTTTCTCAAATTGTAACTAACGGTTTACGGCAATATTGCGATTGTGTTTCCGCGATTTTCATGCCGCGGTGTGTGTGTGTGTGAGTGTTATTACGATAAACCGCTTATCGGGATCGATATCGCGTCCGAACAATAATGTCGATAATATCGCATAAATTGAAACAGTCGACTTAATCAGCTAAACTAATTAAATTAATTATAAAGTACAATTAGGCGTATATGACATAACTCGCATATATATAATATTCATAATAGTTTTCTACACTACTCGTACATACTATTTTTTTAATACAAAATATAATAACTCGTATATACTTTTTTTTTTAATACAAAATATAGTAACCTGCTATTTAATACAATTAGAAAAAGACGCTTTCTCTCTTTCGACGAGGATGTTCAAGCGACAGCTTGTATTGCAATGGATTAAATTAAACGAGAGACACAAGTCCCGACGAGAGTCGAGATACTCTCGATATCGACCGGCGGCTCGCGCCAATTCGCAATTAGTTCCCGTGAAAGTTTAAAAGCGAGAGCCGGCACGAAACGTTATCAAGACGTCAAGTCAAAGAGGATATCTCTCTCTCTCCCTCTCCCCCCTCTCCTTCTCCGCCAGTCTTCCCGCGCTCTCTGCGACCTAGCCTAACGTCGCAGCAGCCCGTCTCTCGTCGGTCCGGCCCAATATATATTCAGAGTGTACTTTCAAACGACAGCACTCCGAGCCAGTTACTCTAACCTTCCTCACTAAAAGCCGCCCTCTCCCTTCGAAGCCTCTCGATGGATCACGCTGGCGGCTTCTACCGAGCTCGATCTTCGCCCTTCGATAAAACGAAGCAAGAGGAAGCGTCCTCGATGTTCAAAGGGCTTTGAACTTTACTCTCCCGTTTATCGACAAGTTCTCCTCCACACACACACACACACACGCGGCGATAAGTCGATCAAATATAGATTATTTGTACTAGAGTAAAATATAGAGTAATTATAAAGTAAAATATATAAATACATCGCCATATCTCGTTCGTACGGAGTAAAAATAATTCGCTCAACACGATGAATGTTCTATGCAAAAATTACAAATTACACGTGTTCGAGGATTTACGCGCGGTCCGTAAATTTTCGCGAGAGAAATCCGCGAATTTCAATTGTCGCCGTAGATTCGTCGTTGTCGTCGCGCTAATCGAAAGCGTTTCCTCATCGTCGGACGTGAAGATCGTCGCTCCGTGTCACGAACGCGACTCCGTCCATCGATCTTCGCAAGCGGATTCCGCGGGCCTTTATCGCGTCCAGAAAAATTCACCGTTGAAAATGGCAAGCGCATTAAGCGACGCGCGGATAAAGAAGAAACGATGACACTGTTTCTCCGCGAGCGGCGTTTCTCCTCCTTCTTCTCATCTCTCGAGCGTACGACGCGCGCTCGAATCACTCTCCTTCCCCTTTTGGAAAGATAATGCCACCCCGGCCACACCATGAAGAGAGAGGAAGAAAAGATCTTTCTCTCGCGTGGATTCACTCAAGCGGGCGGCGCGGCATCGCTCGCGCGCTTCGAGAAAAGTGGATTAATAAATCAGGGGCTAATCCACCGTAATATCCTCTCGCGTCCGTCCGGTACCACTTTGCGGACGCAACGCGCTTTCCAACGTGCCGCCGAAAAATAAAAGCCAACCACGCGCTCGTTCGCGAGCTGCGTGATAAACACTCATTTGATTTCCCGTCGCAACACGGTTAGCGTTTTAACCAACTTCGGAGTTTCGAGGCGAGCATCATCATCGTGGCGAGCGAGCGCACGCAGGCGTCCGACTATTTAAAGACGCCCGATCGGCGAAATGCGAAATCGATATTCTTGTTAAGTTTCACCGCGTCTCTCGCCGCGTCGCTTTCCACGCACATGCCACGGCATACTAATGACACCTTAACCAGCGTCATAATCGCCTTACTTCGATTCATATGCATAATTTCCCGCTTCCGCGACGCTCCGAACGCTTTTCCTGAGGACCTGCCATTTTTCTCTCTCTCTCTCTGACACTCTTGTGTTTTCCACATAATGTGCGTCGTAAAATTCTGCATATTCTACGTTCAATGTATTTTTAAATTTAACAGACGATACATTTCGAGACTAAAAAGCATTTTTCAAAGATAACGCACCGATATTAATATGTTTTCGATGGAATAAATAATAAGATGTGTCGAGAACACACACAAAAATTTGCTAGAGTAGCAATAAATTAGTTACTATAGCAAAAAACAATTTGCTAAACCTGATTTCGTTTCATTGATGAAACAAAAATTCAGTAAACTCAATAAATTTTTCTTGCTGGCCATATAACAGCAAGACTTTTTTCACGATAGTGTAAAGTTTAAAAGATACACCTCAATTTCTTTCTAATAAGAACCATATAAAGAGACAATACATTGCCTGTCGCTCGGTGAAAGTATTGCCTTACTCGGTTACGATCGCGAATCATAAATCAGCGAAACAATTTCGCGACGCTCCTTCTCTCCGTCGGAGAGACGTCATGAACTGTCCGTTCTCCGCGGGCCCGCGTGGTATTGTTCGTCGTAAAGATAGCGTTCCTTCATTAGCCGCTCCGATCCTTCGGTGCGCGCTTCGCCGCGAGGACGTAAACGTCACGGGGGGAACACAGAACACGCCGCGCCGCATCGATATCAGCCAGACTTCCGGGAGCGGGATAGAGATACAATTCATGGACTGGGCGTGGGCGATACGCATAACTCTGCGCACGAGGCTCTTGTCAGATAATCCACGAACGGGTCGAGTAATCGCGCAAACGGCGAGCGAAGGAGGCGATCTTATCTCGCGCGCGTTACTTTCCTCTTGGCACATTACGATTAACCGCGAGCGAAGCCGGAGTCGTCCTCCATCTCTCTCTCTCTTTCTCTATGTTCCGAGAAGCTATATAAGCTAGTTTGGCGCTAGTTCCGCGAATAGACCGATCACATTCGTAGAAAAGAGACGGGAATATTTGGACGTGCTGTTAGCGGCGAAACGATACTCTCGTTCGCGCGCGAGATAAGCAGCTTCCGCGAAAAAGATCCTTTCCTAGTAAATTGTACGTCCAGCTGCCTTATAGGATTTAAAATAACGCTGAGACTGAAGAAATATACACGCAAGTGTATATATATATATAACGCTGACAAATGGAATAAGTAAACGTTGAACACACCGCTCCGGGATTTTCGTCTACGAGCGCAGACGCGCGACTAACGGAGCGGAAACGGTTCCAGAGATCGCGAGCGAGATTTCGCTCCTCGAGACCGAGATCTCGCGCGCGCGCGCGCGCGAGACAATGGACTTTTCGCTCGTCGCGAGAATATCCGGGCGATCCGCGACCCGTAACGGAATTCCTGGATTCCTGGACGAAGTCGATCTTCGCGAGAGAGAAGAAACGACGTTCTCTCCGCGACTCTATCTCGCGCAGGACGCGAGGCTGGAAAAAAATTTTGCAAGAGAAAGGTATTATTAGCCCCGTCTCACTGAGCAGAGAGAAACGCGCTACCTTCGCGCGGCGGCGTGAATGAGAAGACACGGATATCTCTTCTTGTTCCTCTCCGTCGATCACCAACCCCCATGATGTCTCTCGCGTCCTTGTCTTTTTCTTCTTTTATTTTCATTACGCTCGGCTAAGCCGCTCGGCTAACCCGAGAAACCTTTCCTCTCCGCTGCTCGGATCTGCTTTTCCTCTTCTCTCAATTTCGTTTCGTTCTTCTTTTTTACCCCAGGCCGGTTCGCGGCCTCTGCAAACTTCCCCACGCACGCGTGCGACGTCCCGTGTTACGTAAGACGGAACAAGCGAGTGAAAGAAAGACGCGCGAATTGCGAGCGGAAAGAAAACGAGCGAGAGAAAAGACACATGCGAAAATGAGATAACGCGATTATAGAACGTGCCTCTCGGGAATGATAACTGAAATTCAAAAAGGGGGGAAATTAATAGAAAATAAATGGTGCGCGCACGCGAGACCAGACACATGCTCTCGTTTGTTCTCGTTGGCGGCGGAGCAATTAGCGCGTCATCGATAAATAATGTATTGCACGGCGATTAGATCGTGCGCACTCGCAAGCGTCGCGTTAATTAGGCAACTAATTAATCGAGGTCGATATCTCTCGGAACTCGATCGGATCATCGCGGTCGCTTTCTATAGGTATACGCTGTCTTAAAAAACAATTCTAAAAAAACCTCTTTAGAGAGTGTATGTGTGTGTGTGTGTGTTGTGACATGCGTGAATTAAACGATCGATGCGATCTATACTTTGCGACGATCTCATATATAATGAACGTGCGCGCTTTACATTAATGCGATGGGTATTAAAATTTGGAGGAGTATTAAATGCGGCTATGATCAAGGCCGCACGCGCACTCGGGTCTCGCGATCGACTAATTAAACGTGCGAATAAACGATTACTCGATTAAACTGTTATTGGCTTATTCGTTTTGGTCGATTAATCAGGTAAACGATAACTCGTTTGTATGTAGTGCCGCTTTCATCGTATTTGTTCGTTTTCCGCGTTGAAGCGTCGAACAATTTGTTCTCACCACTCGTACGAATAAACAGAGAGAAATTCTATGCGCACATACATCTCTTCGCTGTATAAAACATATATAAAATTTATATTTGTGTTAACTCTTATCTTACTCTCATCTTACTCTCTTCCAATTATCGCGAATTACGTTTAAGAATTTCCTATTCAAAAGGCCGCGTGGAAGACCCGAATTAATCAACACCTTTCTCTCTCTCTCAGGGCTCTCAGGTTGCGGTTTTAAATACTTGGGAATTTAACGCGGCGCGAATATCCTTGAAAACTTTGCGGGGCGGAAAGTCGGTTGAAGTAAACATCGAATTAAATATTAAATCCGCAGCCAAATTCTTAACACCATCTGCCGCGCTCATCAAAATTTAAAACTCCACTTTCGGAAGGGGAGAGAGAAATTGCAATTTGAAAAACTAGTTTGCTTTTATGTCGAAACTGATAATCATAAATTTTTCCTCTTATTTAATGAGGCCTTCGCACAATCCAATTACAAATTCAATGTTTCAGCTTAATATTATCGCTGTGATATGTACTTTTCTGAGAGAGTAATGGTCTCGTGTAGCGGCGAAACTCGTGTACGGCGACGCAAAAATAATCGCGCGCGTATTCACGTACATTTATGGCGGGACAGGATTCGATCGTTTCTCCATCAGCGGTTTCCCGTGATACGTTACGCGACGCGTTGGGCGGATGAAAACCAGTCGGACACGGAAAAGTCAACCCGCCGGATCTCAATCCACGCCGGGCCCACACGTCCGGCCCAGCACGCGCGCGCTTTACCGGTTAAAAGACTTTTAAAGACCGGCCGCGCGCGGTGTGATTTACGAGGCTCGTTTAAAACCCACGACGAGCGCTCGTCGTCTGGAGCGTGCGAGGGCGGCTGATTGTCTCCTGTGCGCGCTACTTTCCGAACACTTGGTCGGGAAAATTGAGTGTCACCGCGCGAGCGCGCAAAGCCCGGCCGATCTCCGACCAAGTTTCCGCATTACTCGGTCCCTCAACGGGTGTTCAAACGTTCCATTAGTAGACGAAACGAACTATTATCGCTTCAGCGCCTCTCTAACAGCCATTGAACATGAAGGTTTCTTCGTAAATTAAACTTTAGAGGCGCAAGAGAAACGTCTCGTTCTCTTTATTATTTATATCTCGAGAGACCTTAACAGAATAATTTATCGGCGGTGCATATGCGAGAAATACAGTGACCTGCGTTCAAAAGAAGTTGCGACCGACCAATGACATCTTCCTTGAATTTCTCGCCTTTCAATTGCGTTCGTTATTTAGTCTACGATAAGATAAACATTCATGATGAGCGGAAACGGCGCGCGATGAGATCATCTTTCCGACGACGAGAGCTCGGACATGGATTCTATCGTCTGATCATCCGCGTTGCTGATTATCCACGCACGTACATACACGCAAGGACACCGAGACTTGGGATGAGTGTCGGTCGGCCGGTCGGTCGGTCGGTCTCCCGGGACTTGCTCGCGCGTACGGAGACGGAAACGCGCATACACACCGAGCGCCGCGCACGCGGAGGCGCAGTCACAGGCCATGCAACGCCCACTCGAACTGCATTCATTCATAAAAGTGGCGAGAACGGACGCGCGAGCCGCGCGCCGCGCCTTGCTTAGCCCCCGCGGCCCGGCCTTTTACGATCACGGCGCGTACGCTTGCCGCACGTCGCGTCGGTCCCGCACACAACGCACACGCGCACACGGGGAGGTCTCGGAACGCCGCCGCCGCCGCCGAGAAATTGTGTGCTAATGGCCGCGATCGCTATCGACGTCCGTAGTAAATTCAAACGTACACACTTCCCGAACCGCGGCGACGGCGACCGGCGCCGTGTTGCTATTATTACACCTCCAACGCGCGCGCGGGCAGCCGTCTACGGCAATCCGCGCGAACGGAACACGTTTGTATATGTATATCCCGCGCGAGTTAAGATGCAGATTGCAGCGGGAGAGAAGAGAAGAAACGAGAATGAAAACTTTTAAAAGATTATTAAAAAAAAACTTCAAAAGATTTCAAAGATAGAAAAATATGTTAAATAAAACGTATTCTTTTGATAATAAAATACTACGAGATGTTAGTCGACATTAGTGATCGAAAATATAAATATACATGTGCAAATATGTACGTTGTACAAACACAAATACGATGCATAAATAAAACAATATTATTTCGTTCTTTTATTTAAATAATTCTAGAACGCCAAAGAATCTTATTCAGAAAAGTAGATTTTCTCTCCGATCAGATGTTGTTGGCGAAGGGTTTGTATATAAAGCCCGGCGTTTCTCGCCGTCTCCGAATCTTCAAAACGTTTGACACAGGAAAAACGTCGAAGAATAAGAAAATGTTGATGTTACAGCCGCTCGATGCCATTCGGCGTAATGTACATGAACGAAACCGGTTGGTCGGTTTGTTCGAAGTGTATATAGAATGCCGACGTGCGGCGGCGGCGGCGACGACGACGACGTTTCCCTGCTCGAGTTCGAA
Source organism: Pseudomyrmex cubaensis (assembly GCA_014825685.1). Lineage (NCBI taxonomy): Eukaryota > Metazoa > Arthropoda > Insecta > Hymenoptera > Formicidae > Pseudomyrmex > Pseudomyrmex cubaensis. The sequence goes on from QVOA01020876.1 coordinate 110,618, forward strand.
TAACGAGGTTGCCGGTTCAGTTTCGCGCGAAACTGGTTTTATCCCCCTCCTCTCCTTTCTTGTGTAAAAACCCTTTATTTCTCCACGCTGCGCTTCGTCGCGCGACCTCGTCGAGAAAGCCTTTCCGAAGAAAAGAAGACGAGGGAACAAAGAGTAAGACCGGTGGCGCGTCTTCTTATCGCATCGTACGCCGTTGGGATACCGTTGCGGTTGCATTTGCGGCGTGCCTCGACTTTTTGCGCGGCCTTGAACGCGCGATCGGAACCAGGATGTCGCGTCGTCTTCGTGATGTCTGAGAGAAGGACGCGGTCAGCTGTCCCGACGGTTTTAATCTCCGATCTTAATGAAAGAGAGCATATCTCTGTGTGCTATTCTCGTTTCTTCGTGATTTCAGAATTAAATAGTTTGTGCAATTAATGTCAACTTTATAAGCATAAATGTCAGATAATTTAATTTTAGAGATTTTAATTTATTTATATATGCGCGCGCGGATCGATTCTTCAGAAGTCGAAACTATATTTGTACATGTACATATAATCGTACTCGTCTAGCCAAAGATCGCGAACGGCTCATTGACGCGAGCGAAAGCCATCGAAAATAACAGCACTTAGCATATCCCATGAATTCGCAATGGTGACTTTCCCGCTCGGTGGAGAGCTCGCCGATTTATGCACATATTGTGGACAGAGATGTGCGATCGCATTTGCACGAGAGGCGTATCGAATTATGCGTGCGGCGCGAAACTGCGGCCGGAATGACGAGTACAATTTTTCTTTTTTTTTTTTTTTTTTTTTTTTTGGCGAAGATAGACGCTTCTTCTTCTGTCGCGCGCGCGACGTATCGCGCGACTCTCTTTCTCGCGAGTATTTCTTGCCGCGACTATAGAACCGCGACGTAGAATTTAAACGACGGTAAAATGTACCGCGAAGAGAGTTTTATCGGAGCTTCCTATGGAAGATCAGAGCGCTCTATGACGGACATATCGATCGACTTATTCATGAGGAACATCGCGATATGTCTTATTGCGAGACAAATGCAGATATATCGGTATATTTCTTTTTCATGGAGCGTCCAGAAGTGATAGTATATTTTCATTATTTATCGACATCGTATCTATCGCGCGCACATATGCGGCATAGAAAAATTATATACCTGAAATATAAGGTGGAACGCGCACGTTTGTAATATATGTATCGAGACGTATTGAATTTTTACGTATTTCACGTGTATATATATATATATGTGTACGTATACATCCGCGCGCGAAGATACTTTTTTATGGCCGAAATATAATAAAGCGCGAAATATACACGTTTCCCGTAAACGAAACGATGCATAAGCTAACGGCTTATAACAACGCATCAAGCTGCCGCGGGAGCGCAAAACGATCGCTCGATGGACAAAAGCGCGTCAACGGTTTGTCGCGGAATTTGTAGATAACCGAGCGCGCGTGAAAAGAGGAGGGAAAGCTTTTCCAATAAAACGGGTGTAAAAGTCCTCGGTCTCGCGAGATAACGGATTATATACATCGGGTCGTAAGACGAAGGTCGTACGACGCGCCGTCATATTGCCCGCTGGACCAATATATACGCGCGAATATATACGCGATAGTGATTCATCGTCACTATCGTCGTCCGTCGACGATAGAAATAATGATCGGGCCATTTCAGCCGGTGACAGCTCACCCGATAGGACAATAAAGTGACACAGACGGTCTTCGATTTTATGCGAAATAATTCGAAGAAAAAGAAAAAACAACTTGTGTAAAAGAACGAAAGAGAAATCGACACAAATCGCGTTACTTCCGAGAGATATCTCTCGTGTGTCAGAAATTGAAAAATTATTATCTTTTCGAAAGTCTCAAAAAAAAACACGCGCGCGCGCGCGCGTCAAGTTTAGCGAGTTCAGAGAATTAAGTGAAGTCGGGGCCGCGACCGGCCAGCAGACGCGACAAGCGCGACCGCGGACCTGAAAATAGCGCCGCACTCACTGTCTGACTATGTGGCTACGCGCGTCTGCCACCACTGTCAGTTCGTGTTCTCGCTTATCTGTCCATCCGTCGATCTGAAACCGCGCTGCGGCCGGCCGCCGCGTTGCGGCGACAGCCACCGTTTTATCCCGCGCATTAGTCCAGGGTCAGGAACTCGAACGCGCACGCACGCACACACACGAGAGATGTCATACGGGACGCCCGATTGAATGTCACACGCAAAAAGAGACACAGAAGAAGTCGAGACGCTCCGATCGTTTTATGTAATCGGTCACGGTTAATTCATTCATTTTATTCGCGAAATGTTTTCGGTAATCGGTTTTGTAAATTTTAACTGCATTTTGTTGCACTTAAACAATGAAGGTAATTGATAATGTTTCGTTTCGTGCGAAGAAATAAAAGCGCGAATATATTTGAATGCGCAAAAGCGAGACCGTCGGGATGCATTTTAAAAGGCGAGGAGACAAACCGAAGTCCGGATTCTTTGTCGCTTGAGAACCGCAAAAAAACAAACAACCTTGTCACAATGTCGATTTCCCTATTTAGATTCATCCGGGAATTTCCGTCTCAAATCAATTAAATTAAAAACAGATTGCATTTTTCGGTCGGGACACTCTCGCAGCACGCCAACTCGTCGTCGTTCAACAGCTCGCGTTCAAGTATATACACATGCATCGTGCGCGCGCGCGCGACCGATAACCGATCTTTTAATTACAACCGCAGACCGCTTACAGTTTGTTCTCGATTAAAACTGTTCGAGAACACGAATGATACGGCGCTTATATATTCCCATCCTACGTGACGGAACACGGAAATCGATTTTTCCGCCTGGCGAAATGATAAACTCCGCACTGACGCAGCGTGTATGCAATGCAAGTGCTTCTTAACGCGATTAAAAATATGTAAAAGCTATTAACGCGTTCGAGAATGTACTGGAGTATGTGCGCACCGCGAACGCGAGCTAAATCGTACACAAGTAAGTAGGCTAATTAATTTACGGCGTAATATGATTTATGAACGAAGCCTAGATTCAACTCTCCTCTTATTCAAAGGCATCGTTACCCTTTACGCGGCATTAATCCCGCGCGGAGCTGAACGGATACTTAATTCTCTCTGATTTATCGAGCGCCCGTAGGAGGTGAACCGCGCACGTCTGTCGCGCGTTAAACGACGGGCGAAAGCCGGTCGTCGGACCGTGTGTCGCGGCAGCCAAGCTCCGTCTCGTCGCGGCGGCGGCGGCTCGTAAAACTTGTACTTGACCCTCTTCCCGCGATAAGCATCGTCGGGCGACTCGGTATCATTATCCGGCCGCAGCTCTCTCGGCGAGAGAGAGCCTCTCGCTGCGCGAGACGGACCGGGTAGACACCAATAACGCCGGCCGCAATAAATGAGGGTGAACGACTGTACAATCAGCGCGGCCGACGTTTATCGCGGCGTGAATGCGCATTCCGCGCGCTTGACGCTCGGGCGTGGATTATAATCCGATTTTATTATCGTTTAACGATCGCTCGATCGGAAAGCGCGCCCCGGCAGGGCAGACGGCACGTACGAAAGAGAGCGTGGGTACCGGCGCGAGCAGGGCACTCACGATCGTTCGTCCTGGCGGCGGCGACGGCGGCGGCGGCGAAAAAAGAAAAAAAAAAGGGAAGTCGGAACAGCGCTGGAAATTGCGGCCGACGTAACGGTCGCAGTAAATTCTACCGTCGTGAGAGCGCCGATTTCATTATCGACATTGCTCGGGTTACGTACAGGATCAGTTTGCCGAAAGTCGGGGATCACTTTCGTCTGTGATGTAATAAATTCGAGTTCTAAGAAAGTAGTGGCTACAATAAAACAAACAATAACGAAACTTAACGCGATACGATTGCTGTTTGATACACTCTGATATATCGTAACACAATCCGGCGGATGATTAATGAGCGAGCGAATCGACGTTTTCGAACGCGCCGGTCCAGATAATGCGACGATTATATTTGCGTCGGGCAAATTCGATCGGCGTCGCGTATCGAAAGGTTTTCGAAAGGTCGCCGCATTGCTCGCTCGCTCGCTCGCTGGCTCGGACACCGTTCGCTCGAGTCCGCGAATGCTGGAATCAATGACCAGCATTCCAGAGGTAACGAGCGGCTCCCTTCTCGATATTCTTTCTTACGGGAGAGAGAAAGATAGAGAGCCTAATGGTCCGTATACGTATATAGTCGCATAATATTCGCGAAATATAGCGCGCGTAAAGACTACGCCCACGCCCGGATGCTGGAATGTCGTCGCGGTCACCGAGCGCGGGGAAGGCAATCGCGCGCACGCCGCCGGATGAGAGAGCATTTTGTGGACGCTTTAAGAGCGATACCGGCATCTCTCGCTCGACGCGCGGTCGTGTCCTCGAGCGTGGCTCGCTCCGTTCACGCCGAGCGACTTTCGAGCGAGTTCCGATAGTGTCGCGCGCGATTGCGGATTATCGCGCGCGCGACCGCCTGCCTCGCCGACGGATGATTTATCGAGATTGTATCTTCGCTTTTGTGTGTCCATAGAACATACACGACGAAAGATACGCGGTGCATCGGTTGTCGCTACATTTATTAAAAGAGCATTCCACGACGGGATGAAAAAGATCTTTTCACTTTAATTAAAAGTTTTTGAAAAAACCAAACATTTTCTCTCAAAGAAAGAGAGAGAGATGGTTATAGCGCGCGGCAAAGCCAAACTTCCGTTTGCGTTATTGCATTTCCGCGTTAGCTTTCTCCCGAGGCGGGTTCGGTATAACCGAAGCTGAAAGAAATGCTCTCACGGTGACGTACACGCCTGCCGGCGGCTTTTTAGTTTCCGCCTTCAGCGGCGGCGCGACTCGGTAGCTTTCCCTCACATTTTACTTCACGGGAAATTATGCTTTTTTTTTTTTTTTTTTTTTTTTTTTTTTTTTTTTTTTTTTTTTTTTTTTTTTTTCTCATCCGAATTAATCGACAATTATCTGAAATGAGCAGACTCTCATAGCCTCCCGAATGAAATTAAAACCTCTCTCGTTTTACGATAATCTAGCGCGCACGAGACATGTGACCATCACGTGAAAAAAAAAAAAAAAGTATTCTCGAAAATATATTTCACACGGCCACCTGCTAAACTAATTGCTTTAATACAATATTACCGACGACCAATTAATAGTGTAATTAATTTTCAGCGCGTCGACGCGACCCGCGCTACGGTATAATAAATCGACTAAATTCGCGCGGCCACCGTGGAAGGAAGGCCATGTCGGGCCTTGGTGAATAGACAGCCGAATAATAGAAAATTGTTTTCGACGTGGATATGGTGGCGTGCGCCGGCCGCCTCTCTCTCTCATCTGATGTGTGAATGAATTAGAATCGCATTATGCGCGCCTGTCCCGCCTCGTCAGCGCTGGCTGACGCGTCGCTCGCGTGTGCGTTTCGGGTTCAATTAATCAAAGATTGAGTTACCTCGCGCGGCGCTGCGGATAATGAAACGATGACCCAGCGCGCGCCGCTTACCATTAATTCTCCGCCGTACGCGGAAACGTTTTTCGAAGGGCTCGGGAGAAATCGTCAACCTGCACATTCAAGCGGCGCGGGGCACGACTTACATCGTTTATCTCTCGCGTATCTGCCGAGCGATTTTCTAACAAAAACAACGCGGCAGACGTTATTAATATGTATGCCGTCGCTTTTAATTAACTCGATAGAATCTGAGAATTGACCGTTTCCCCTCCCCTTTCCCACCACTCTAATTAAAGCCGCGCTCTTCGGTTCATCTGTAAAAAGATAACGCCTATTGTGTGGACAACTTTTGCCGGAATTATAAATTCCCCGCGTGTTTCCAGGCGCAATTCTCCAACTCCGGCATTAAAATAAGGAAAGTAAGAACGCGCGCGCGCGTAGTACCGGCGACGGCGCGCGAGCGAGCGAGCGAGCGAGCGATCGGAATTAAATCTTTTCAAGTACGCCCTGCATTTTGATCGCGCCGCGACGATAAAAAGTTTATTTCTAAGAAAATGAAGTTGGCGTGCACGACGATATACGCTCGCGTAATAATAATAATTTTCAATACGTTTATCAAAACGAAGTAGAAGAGAGTATAAAAATATACTGAAACACAGAGAGAAAGGAAAGTTATATCTTATGTAACACGTTATATATAAGCATGAGGTATATAGGTATGTTTTATTTGATTCAAATCGCGCAAATGCCAAATACATGTGGACGAACGATAAAGAGATTTGTATCCGGTAATTGACGGTCTGGCAGATTGAGAAAAGAAAAAACATTATGCACACGTAATAACGTAATAAAGCCGCGCGCGCGCTCTGTTCCTTTTTCTTCCCAACCACATAATCGGCGCATTTTCTTATCCGTGCTTAGAATCGCAGAAACGATTGCCTCCCAGTTTCATTCAAGTTTCCATTTAGTAGCCGCGCATAGTACGCGCTGTAGTACTACAGCTATTACTTACTACGCCTCGTGCCTATGCACTGAATTTATGCAATCGCGCCAGCAATGGCTGCAAAACGCGCTCGAGCCGTGCCAGAGTTTACATCATCTTCTCTCACCGGACGCGAGTTATATGTATATGCAAAACGTTTGAATGCAACGGCAAAGGCTTGATTCAATTACGCGCGCGCGCGTTTCGATGATGATCTTTATATCGAAGATAAGTTTAATATTTTGATGTTCGTTTGATTCGGGAAAGAGTTTGCAAGAAAGGAAAGCTGCATTTATATGTTTTATGCCGTGCGATAATTAATTCGCTATTTTACGAGATGCACTGGCTATAAAAAAAATTGAATATAAAGTTTAAGATAGCAAATAGTTTCGGAATTAGAACGGATCATAGAAATTGTAACGCGTTTTAGTAGTTTTACAACTTTGAGCTCTGATTAATATCTTCTCTCCGCTAATGAAAGGATTCAAGGAAACTGTAACGCGTTTTATCATTTTTACAACCATTGAGCTCTAATTAATATCGTCTCTCCGATTCTCTCTCGATGTAAGAAATTCGAAATTATCACGTATACGCATGTATAACACCGCGAATAAAAAAAAAAAAAATTTCGCGTTTGCATTCGAGACTTCGCTCGAAGCGGCACACGTTGCGTGCGGATGTACACGGGAGGAGCGTGCACGCGCGCAGACGCGTATCTCCTCGCGATAATCAGCGCACTATTTCAAGCGGACGCGCAACGCAACGTTAATTGCAATTAACGTTATTGTGCAATTCGTCGGTGTTTCTCATTGAGGAAAAAAAAAGAGGTGTGATGTCCGCGAAACACAACGGGAGACAAAACCTCCCGGGAGTTTCGCGGTGAGGCGCGCGCCCCGCGTCGAGCGGGGACTTCTTGCAAAACGGAAAGATTAAATAACGTGATTTATGAACGCGCGAAGAACGGAAGGCGGGCGGTAATTATCACTGCAACCGCCTGGAGTTATAGTAATTTGAACGACGACGGCGGGAGGAAAGAGAGCGAGACGAAAGAGAGGAAGACAGACGGAGAAAAAGAGAGAGAGAGGAAGAGAGGGAAAGAGACAATCGGCTTCTCGAAGTTACGCGTTTTCGAGTAGGTCCTTGCAAATTGCAGACTTAGCCCGAGAGTTTGAGAACTCGCAAGTTCGAGTGCTCGGGGAAACTTGGAGTAGTCGTACTTGTGTCCGGAACTACCCACTACCCGCATATTCCTGTAACTTGCTAAGAATGGCTGCTATGTATAATTTACAAAGTCACCCGAGGAACTCTCCGCGCGAATTTTGAGCTACAACGTTCACAGTCGCTTCGCGCAATTTCGCGCATTTGATATATAAACGAATGTAATATATACATATATACTTATTATATATACACGCGCGCGGATCTTTCTCGCTCGTGTTCGTGCAATTTAACGCTTGATGACCGATGAAATTCGCGGAGCTTGTTAGAAACAGTACCGTCATCGGATTTCGTTTCGGCAGCGCATAGCTTTCTAGGAAATTCGATATCGAACGAATCGTAAAGTTCACGTTGATGATAGAAAATCGCCCCAGAAAACGAAACTCGCGTCGAAACAATCTGAATAAACCACAGAAAGAACATTCGGTAATAACAAACGGAACTTTCTTATAAAGAAAGAATTAACGACGAAATTCAAGAGGAATTAGAGTCACGATAGTCGTCCCACATGAAACGATTCACTAATCGCACTTTGACGAGTGCCTCATGTGTACTCGTGCCTAGAAATACGGACATAAACGGTCATAACGTAAACGGTTAATGCCTAGCGAAATATTCATGCGTGTAAAATATTAATTAGCTGCGGAACGACGCGCGAATGGCATTAAATGGCGATACGGAGAAAATTTTGCTGCGAATCAAGCCAAGTAGTAATAGAGAACATGAATGCATCAAAATGAGGGCGTAAAATATGTATCAAATAGTTTTGTTTTTTATCTTACGAGAGAAAGAGAAAAAGATAGAGAAGAGAGAAATAAAATATATATTAAGAGAGAGAGAATTAGAGTGTCATAATAAGTTTCATTCAACCGCACATCGAAATCGTCGAAAGGAATGTTAAGGATAGACAAGAGAATGCGAACGATGCAATCGTGTAAAATGATCTGTTAACAGATCGTGCATTTACATACGTCACATATTTTGTCAAATAGCTGAAATTGTACATTAGCACGTAAAAAACGAAACTGTAACATAATTCCAGCGGGACTGCAAATTTTAAACGACAGTCATTGTAATTCCAAATAAATTTTTGATATAACAAAAAAAAATATCCGGTGATTTTCCCGATCGAAAATTATTGTAGATCTCGATTTTTGTGATCTGCGTTCGCCGCGCCGATCGTAAAGTGGGAAAAACGATTGCTCTAACAGAGCCGTGAAAATTAGACGAGGTCAGTCACAAGTAATCATCATAAATCATAACGAATTGGTTATCGGAAGGCGTAAGACGTCAAGCTACCACGCTACAATCATTTTGTTATATCGAGCCTCACTTCCTAATCGCGCTCGTCGGCGTGTATTAAGCGAAAGAAAAGTAACTGTGTATAAGAGCATCAATGATAAATGAGTCAGGATCGAAGTATTATCGATGGTGTTCACAATCTTCGTTCCTCTTTGTAGATATTATTATTATTACATATTATATACAAAATAGCATTAAAAATTATATTTTTTACAGACAGAATTAATTTACCTTCTCAATTACAAAAATTACTTTTGTCGCAGTGATGAGTTTTTTTAATTTCTTCGAGTTCTCTTCGAGAAAATTGTGTTCCCTTTTCTGAAAGACTATGACAACACACGTACAAGAGTTTCCCGTAAAAATTCTATCTCGCATGAAGACAACGAGACGTATGCTAAAGACTGCGCAATCTTCCAGGCAGCGCGCGCTTGTAACGCGCGTTCTCGATGTATTGACATATCGACACTGAAGCGGGCGCTGAGCAAACCGGCACTCTCTACGTGCGTAAACTATGTTGCGTGAAACTACACAACGGTAAGTACAGGCTTTAGTCCGGTCGCTATTCTCGGAACGACCGCTCAGCCGTTTTATCGATAACGAGGGATTGATTTACTCCGATAACCAACACACACCGAACGCGCGCGCGCGCGCGCGCATTAGAATCGAACGTGCGTTACCTCACGCGCGTCGCGCAGAAGAGAGATCGGGTCCGACCATCACGTCCGTTTCGTAATAACGCGCGGTTTTACTTAATCCGCGTGGAATCCTTATCATTCGTCATCGGTAACGCGCGCGTACCGTCGCGGTTGGGAAATTCCGATACCGGTTTTTATGAGCGTGACAACAAACGCTTACGCGTACAAATGGCCCATAAACTCGCTAACCGCGATAGAAAATCTCGGTGTTCATTCTTTCCACGACGCGAGATTGCCAAGAAACATGGATATCAGCAACAGCGGTTTTATTGTGCGCAGCGATTTATGCCCCATTCTTCGTTAGCGGCGATTTCATGGGAGCGCATACATACATCAAGTCGATTTGTTCAATTAACAATTGAACACGTACTGACGTTTGAATTCTTAGATTTTTTCTGTTTATTATTACCGTCGGAGTGCGCAATCTTTCAATCTTTTGTCCGCTTCTTTATTTGTTTTGTAATTAGACGAACATAAAATTTCTCTAATAGAAACTCTGATGAAGTAAGACCTGAAATGTCCACGAAACATCGGCAAAAAAAAATATTAAATAAAAATGATATTAACGCGATTCAAATCTAAAAACTATCTTCAGAAATTCTTGCAACACGCCGCGAAAGCATCAAAAATTTTCTAAGATTCTTCAATAGAATAATGCGGAAAAGACGTGTAACTGCACGGAGTTTGTAGAATAATTTCGTTTAATCAATAGTTGTTTATAAGTAGGATACTCTGAACGTAACGAAGGCATAGACGAACAACTCACTTCACTCATCGATCGCACGAAAGGTAGTTAAAGTACTTAAACAGCTTGTTTGTGATATATAGAGCCAAGAGTAATAATTCAACGTTCTAACGTTCTAACGTTCTCTTTGCCTAACGTAACGATATCGAAGTCGTGTGAGGATTAATAGCAACGTGGAAAGGACAGAATCGATTCATCGAACGTATATCTCCGTGAATTCTCGAAATCGCTTTTGTTGATTAAGTATTAACTCTCAGCTACACCGGCCAATTCTGACCTGTACAACTACATCCGCGATGTTGTAGTTTTGTGCCCGAAATTTCGATAAGAGTTTTAACTGAATTGAAATTTAAAGTTTTTTTTTTTTTTTTGTGTGTGTAATAATCAACGTCGCTTGTGTCACGCGAGAAATATTTGCGTAATTGTGCGATGAAGTACGTTTGTATCCCGCCAGTGTTAACGCATTGACGCACACTTTTTTTTCTATATCGGCCTCGAAACACACTTTTTTTAAATATTTCACCTGGTAAGATTGTTAGTTTTTTTAGTAAAATATACACACATATATGACGGCTGTCATTGCCAGCACAAAAATTTAACGGTTATAGCCGTCAATTGCGTCAATGTGTTAAAGATCAAGAGTCTTGTAAGTTTAATAATAATATAAACGGTAACGATAATTATAAACGGTATCCTAGACGCTGAAATACTTCGGTAAATGTGTGGCTGCAAATCACACGCTTTAGAAGCAAAAAAAACGACAAAAAATCAGAAAGATCTCAAGGCATCGAGATATATATATATATATATATACATAGTTATCGCGCAGACACGTAAGAAAGAAGTAACGAAAGATACTAATCAGCGACTAATGTTGTCGCGACACGCGGTGTCGCAAGCAGGTGGGAATGTCGCAACCACGTGAGAGCAAAGTCTCACCGGGGAGAGGAAGCCATTCAATTACTCAATTAACGTAAAGTAAAACGCGTATTAGCATAAGTAAGAGGGAAAATCTAGTGCCTACATGCCTGCGGGCTATTGAGATAGATCGTCTCCCCGAGCGAGGTCGGCTTCGCGCTTAAGTTCGTTCACCTTCCAGCTCGCGACACACATATAGACCCTTGGCCGAGTGCCTCCCGATGCACTCCGCAAATTCGTACGCTCAAAGACGACCTATCGATTCGATGTCACGCAACGACAGAAGTTTATTAACGTTCGTACCATCGCGATGTGACATGCGCGCATCGTGGGAAAAATCGCGGCCACTTTGAGGTAACTCCGACGGTATATGATATCACTTGCCTTCTTAAATACGTTAAATATTTATGAGATTGTATGTTGTTTCACATACGGGTGTAATAACAGTATAATTTCAATCAGTTTTCGTGAAAAAAAAAAAAAAAAAAAAAAAAAAAAAAACCTCATTCGCGATGCTCGGTTTGTTTGCGTGCACAGTTTGCACACACTCCCTTGTATCGCAATAGAGATGCAATCGCTAGGCGTTATCGCGGTTGATAGATTTATTTCATACCGCCTAGCTCCACTTAGCGACGTCCTCGGAGAACACGGCGGCGCGCAAACGGAAAGAGATGCGGGCTCCTTGACACGAAATCGGCCGTCTTCGCGATATTCACGCCGTTTTCTTACGTAACGACGCCACTGACGCGGCGCGGTGTGTTTTCTGTAGTATAACCCTTGGCACACGCGCTCGATCGACACCACCGGCGGGATCCGAGTACTTATTTTCGTTATCAAGCCGCGCAGAACGGACGCAAGAACCTCGGATAAGCTATTTGTAAACAGGAATTGTTTGTCAACAACCATTCGCTGGTTATACTGCGGCGCGGTACATGCACGTTTGCCAAGCGCGCGCGCAAATACGCGAACGTTCAACCCGTCCCAGTTTCCATTCGTTCCTCTTTTTTTTTCTTTTTTTTTTTGCTTATATGATGATTTACCCGAGCCCCCGAGAGTGCGCGGCACGAGAAGAGAATTTTTCAAACAACGTTGAATTAAGATACGACCTGTGCGATAAGAACCGCGATAATTAATCTACTACTCGTGGAACTAATTTGCACGTCTATAATAGTACGACAACAATATCGATCTTGCTGATGCATTTTGCGTCAGATAAAATTTCTACCAACAATGAAACTGAGACTTGAAGCGGCGCAAGATTTTTTTCTTCTTGCGAATATTAGACATATCGTCTAATATTCGCAAGATATGTCGGTGACGTAACGTCAAAGAAAAGAAAATAGAGAAGAGGAAAGAAGAGAGCCCCGCGATACTTTCTCCGGAATAATCGGCCGGAGTTCTTTTCCTTGCCTCTACGTTCGCTGGCAGCGTACCAACTCTCGAGAGCGCGCCGTGAAAGTCGTAAGTAATATTCATGAGGGAAACATATCTCGGGCGGGCTTTGATGGTTTCTTCCGGCGCTTAAGCGCCCCCGTTCGGCGGCACGTCGGCCGCAGAGACCATTCGACGAGAGCCGAACGAGTGGATAATTTCGCAGGCAAAAGAGGTAAACAGGCCAATAACTTGTGTCTGCGGTCGCCTCCCTTTGTTTTCTGCGGCGGCTCTGCTCCACCTCTTGTTTCGCGAAATGCTCCGCAAAGCGCCGTCGCTCCCGCAGGACTCACGCCATAGTTACGCCACGTGGGCGAACCACCGAGCGTGAAGCTACGACCTGCGGTACGCATCTTTCTTCGCGAGCGGAACCGCAAACGCTACGTCACACGCCGCGAATGTATCACGCGCGTCGCGTAAAGACGCGCGCAAGGTGGTAGGAACAAACGAGAGTAACATCGCGCGAGAGCGATGTTAGAAGTTAAGGAAAGTATAATCAAGAAAATTACTCGAGCTTCAAATGCAACATTTCACTGTGAATTTAAATTCAAGCAAATGATAATGTGGCTTTGTGGCTTTACTTCTGGTCTTTGTACGATTCGCGCGATGCAGAGAGCGAAAAGTACTTATAAAATACATCATTATCGATCGAGTGTTGAAAATGATAAATGAATTTAGAAGAAAACACTCCTGAAAATTGCAATCATAAAAATAAAAACGGATATACACACGCGGTTCGACCGGAAAACAGTTGACTTTAACGAGGTCGTCATACCAACCGGCCAACGTGCGATCCGTCCGATAATTATTAATGAAAAAATGTGCTGTACGTAAAGTTCCCAACGTGCATACAGCCCTGACCTAAATTCGAGACCCCTTGGTAACACTGTCACAATAAACAAGCGTCCGATCAATTTTCGGAGCAACGTCCCTCCCCTCCTTCTCTTTCCCCCGTAGTCGCTATGTATATCGCGCGTGTCATGTTACCTTACGCGGAAGTCTTTATCTTCATTCTAGACAATAATAAGAATCGGCGAGATTTCGCGTTGACGAGCAAACGCGCGAAAATAAATCCAAACACATACATGGCCGCTGCGAAGGATCTTTCTCCGACGCGTAACTGCGATGGAATCCGCCGGCGGGTTTATGTTGTAACAGAACTTTATAACATTTATTATAACATGCGTCTCGCGCGTTCGTCTTCATATACCGCGCGTATCGAGTACAGAAGACAGAAAGCGATAAAAGAGGGTAGGAGAAGGAGAACCGAATATACGCGCGCACGTGTGTGTATGTGTATGTACGCTGGGGCCCCTGTTCTCAATGATTCCCGGCGTTACTTACGAGCGGTGTGCTACGACATTACTGTGCCATGTCGTAGCAGCGTACAATGCATCCATTAATCTCGTTTCGCAGACGGAATAACACACGACGGTTTGCTCGCGCAAGAAAGCACCGTTTATACCCGTTAGCGCCGCAGTTGGCCGCCGATATTAGATCTCGGTCCCTATTTATCGCCGTTTCAATTCGCACGATTTTCTTAGCACAGTTCTCGATTGAAAGCGCAATCGTGACAGAGTTTCAATTAGAGAAATGTACATTTAAAATATTATTTTAAACAAAAACAAAAAAAAGTTACGTGCGTGTGACCATTTTGTATTATTTTAGGGGTGAGTGAAAAAACAAGCGAGTTGCATACAAGTTTTGATGCAAGCATTCGAACTAAAACAATTATTTGATTAGAAAAGAGGTAAAGTGTTGTGTAGCAAACTAAGATGCAATTATGTGTAAATGTGCATTTGTCATTTGCTGCATCATTGTCTTGCTCATTTCAGTTTACACAAGTGTTTGTAAATAGATAACGACTTGAACTTAGCTGAGTGACAGAATTAGCTACGCATCGATAACGCATCGTAACGGTAACTTAACAGCACGAGTGATACTTAATAAAAATGTGCATAATGACGGTCTGAACGATGCACTTTAATCACAATTAAAACTTTTTATCAAAGTTGGTTTCGTAACGTTTTGTTGAGCGGTCAGGAGATACAGGTGTAACTTCTTCAGATTAGATAATAATGTGTGTATGTGTGTGCTACGATGTCTCTGGAGAGATATTACATTTTCCATTAATAAAGCCTTCAACGCTGACAACGAATATGTGACATCGCGATAAAATGTATATATTTATCACAATTGTGTTTAAGAAAATCTACTCTCTCTCACACAAAATTGCAAAAAATTTAGAAGCCGTCAAACAACTTCTCGGAAATGTAATAGGAAAAAAAAAAAAAAAAACGCATAACGCGAATCGCGTGCGGAGCTGTGGAAAACGTTTTCGTCCGCTTATTCAGAATAGAAATATAACCGCGCTCTTTTTTCTCTGCTTCATCTTTTGTGCCGCCTTCCCGTCCCGACATAATGCGATGATGGCCGGTGGAACGGCTGCAATTTCAAGTATCCAAGCGCGTTACGACGGTCGCGCAGCTCGGTTATACGAGCGCCGCGCGCTGCGCCATAGGACCACACACAGTTATTATGCGCAGTTTCGCATGTGCGTAACCCGTTTAACTTTCGCGAGACTGTCTTCGATATAAATCACCTCTGGAAGGTCAGTACTCAATTTGTAGAAGAAACTAATGCAGTTACGATTTTTATCTGAGGAGACATTTTTATTTTTATGGCTTTTCCATTTGACTCGTGCAACGTGAACATTTCGTCCGAACATTACACGCGACAAATCCTTATCTCTGTCGGCGCGCGCGAATTATCCCTCCGAGTTTGTCTCCTACGCGACGAGGGAGCGATGTAATTTATATATATCACAGCGATACGGTGGAAACGTGTGAAGAGGAGATCGCGCGCGAGAAACATTTCTGCCTGCACTACACGCCGTACATCACACTGTCGCATTCCATAGCCGGCGCGATAAATACGACCGGCGATATAAACGCCGTATAATGACGATCGGGCCTACATCCCCGCAGCACCTTTTCGCGACAGTGGCGTGGCACAACATAACGAGTACTGTTTCATCATCGCCAGTTAATATAACGTGAAGAGTGACAAAGAGAAAGAGAGAGATAAAGAGAAGCGACGACGTGTACGAGCTGACACAAGAGAACGGTATGAGCGAGAAAGACGGGGTTATATTCATTAATTGCGGAGCCGTCGTATCTCTGACGTTCGCGACTTTTACGAGTTGCAACGTCCCTATCGCGCGCGCGCGCGATTAAATCACAGGAGGCGAATTAAAGATAATTAATGAAGTCCGACGAGAGAAAATCATCGGTCGGTGTTTCTTTTTTTTCTTTCTCTCTCTCCCTCCTTTGTTTTCTTCCACGAAGATGTAATTATCATTGTCCCGTTTGTTCACGTATCGCGAGAAGAAAACACGACTCATGCATCGAACGATAGACACCTGTTCGCGCGCGAGCGTGTTACGTGAATCTTACGATTAATTTCTAATTGACTGAGTTGTGCGTGTTGTGCAAGATCGACTTACAGAAGTAGAAAAAAAAAAAAACCAACAATGCGAAAAACATCGAGAATGCACATTGAAATCACCGGAGACGGTCGCACACGCGCCGGGAGATCACGTGGACCGGTGGGAAAAAAAGAGAGAGCCGAGGCACAAGGTTGCGGGGATGCAGGTGAAACAGACGCGGCACACAATGGCGTCATTAGGGCGACTTGTTACCAGCAAGCGGCAATGCAATCACCGAGTCACGTTCTATAAATACAACTGATGACTCTTGACTCAAAGGTGTGTCCAGGTCGACGAGGAGAAAGACCCGGTGTGCTTACTCTCTGGCAACGGTAACACAATTTTTACAGACTCCTCGCACATTGTTTATCGAACAAAACAAAAAATTGAAACAACTCGCGGATATACAAAGTAAACTTTTCAGATTAACACGCGCCCATTTTCCCTCCATCGAGAATTTCCTTTATTTCATGTATTATTCTAAAAACGTGTTGTTCCCTTATCCCACATACGTCTTGTTCTAATTGAATACAATACAACAACGCGGAAATAAAAGGTTACCGCGAAGACCGTGAAATATGAGAACGTATAAATTTCTATTTTGTTTAATTAGATAAGAAAATGCAGCTCGCAACGCTCGGGATCGCACGATTTATAGCGGCGTGTATTGCGCGAGGCCAAAATGGGATTTAGTTCTCACCAGACGGATCCCCATATTAACGTGGCGAAGTAAATCCAGTAATAAATCCCACGAAACTTTCGGAGTGAATTCGAGCGCGCGCGCCTGCGTCCGCGTCAGACTCCCTCGAGAGCGTGTTCGGCTCGCTCAGACTAAAACGGGCCCGGACGCGCTTTTAATAACTAGAGCAATCTATTCCTCGCGTTGTTACGTGACAAAGCACGGAAGCCCGCCGGCTCGCGCACGTGCGCGAGTTGTTACACACGTACGCGCGCGCGATTTACGTGCGAGCCGCGCGTAAATTACAAGCGCAAAGCGGAGCCGGAACACATATTACATATTCGTCGCGTAAACAATGCCGTCAGCGTTGCTCGTCGTCGTCGTCGTCAGCAACGGCAACGAATAACCTGCCGATGAAGAAGTACATAGCCTTCAGAACGGACGCGTTCATATTTTACGAGCCGTTTTTCCGCGAACAATCATCGGGCGCTGACGTTATTATTAGTCTCGCCGAGAGCGCGTATACGCGCGCGTCGAGGCACGTCTCTTGGATGATCCTTCCGGCGAGGCGAACCATTTGTCTCTTGCATTATGTCACTCTAATGAATGAAATTATTTACGGAACAAGCCGAGCATTGAACCAATCGGAACAATGCAACGCGCGATTCAAATGCATTGCGCACAGATGCGCGAGAGAAAAATGTTGAGAAAGCTCGCACACGAGCTCTATAACAGAAAACCCCATTAAATTACGTCTTTTTGTTACATCCTTCGCTCTCTCTCTCTCTCGGGAAAATTTATTACAAGCTAAATATCCTGACAATCACGAGTCATCAAGATGAAAACACAATACGTGACTTCGGGACTTTTCTTTCGCGTTGTAACGAGAAGCATTCATTGCGGTAACTAATTCCGAGATAAATAATACATAGAATTAAATACCGTAGTTAGATTGTTCCCGCGGTTCTCGAATGTCCTTGCACCTCGAAAACCCGCGCGCCTTTGCCGTTCGTTTTTGAGAGACGCGCAAACGCGCGATTCGTCATCCAGGAATGCGCGAGAAAATCCGAAACCGCAGTTTCGCGCAACAATCCGCGTGTAATAACGATGTAAACCGCAAAAATATATACGACGGCGTATTTCCGTCGCGACACACGCGATCTTTTCGTGCGAAGAGAAGAGATGACAGCAACGAAAGCGCCGTTTTATTGGCGTGTGTCGTTACATTTTGGCACGACTTATAACCCGTCGCCTCGCAGAATGCTTGATTGTAAAAATACATCGATATAATTAGCGTGACCGAACTGAAATAATCGACTTTCATTTCTCGCATTACGTCGTGAAATTCTTTAAGAAATCGCGTCTTTTTTTTTTTTTTTTTTTTTTTTCACGTCACAAGAGAGCTACAAGAAAGACGCACGAAAAAAGAAGACACCTTGTAGAAATCAACAGCTGTATCAACGCAGGCAGCAGGTAAGCCGAAGAGTTACCCGGTCGTGCGCCAGCCGCGAAGAGAAGGGAACGGTGGGACAAAGGGACGGGTGTGCAGCGTCCGTGTCGAAGAAAGGGAAGCTCGAGCGCGAAGAAGAAAGGAGAGGAAGAAAGGGGGAATGCCGAAATGACCCAGATGCTTCCTCGGAGAGTCTCCCGGCCGCCTGTTTGGCCCGCCACGTCGGGCAAAAGTGGCCGCGCGAGAAACCAATCGGCGAAGGAAGTGGAGTGCATCAAGGTGCACATGACGCGCCTTGATTCCCTGCCCAAGATACACTTTCAAATAACAGTCTACAGTTTCCGAGATTAAAATCTCTAATCCTTAAAAGCTCGGCTATTTTCTCCTTATCAAGCCAGACGCGTCAGACATCTCTCGCTCACTCGTTACTTAAATGCATAAATAAAACAAAATCTATCAAAGAACACGAAACAAAAAAAAAAAAAAACAAAAAATAACCGCTTGAGCTTCTCGCGCGAGTTTCTTTGAGCAGATCGAGGATGCAGAAAAGTTATTTCCACTTGCTGCACGGTTTTTAATATGTACGACGTGATGGAAAGGAGAAACGGCGACGTGCATCGTGCGCAGAGGAAAGAGGTGAGGTGGCGGGAGGAGAAGAAGGAGAAGAAGGTGAATACTGACGCGAAGAAGAGAGCGAGTGGCGAAAAAAAGAGACCCAGTTGAACAGAGCGCGGCGTCGTCAGTAGTAACGCCGCGTTCTTAAGCCCGTCTTAGCATCGTGAAAAAAATTGCACGTGGAACTGGCTCATAACGAGCTGTCTCGTTTTATACACGTATAATTTCTCCGCCTTTGCGTTAGTATGCAAAAAAAACCTCTAAGACAAATTAGGAATTTTTTCTGCACATAACTATGTTAATTATATTAACGGAAGATAAATGTTTACTACCAGCAATTAAATTCCTTTTTTTTTCTGTATAAAAGCACATGATACAATTTAAAATTAAATTATTCAGATAATTTATGAAATTGTACCAGTTTGACACAGATAACACACGCAAATTGGAAGGATAAACAAAATTAGATGTGTTTTCTTTTCAGACGTGCAAAAATTATATGAATTATCAGGGAGATTTCTATTTCCGTATAATTGATTGCTGCAACTGATTGCGCGTACAACAGTTGTTTTAGCGCATGCAATCTTGTAGCAATTTCCAGAGAGTTGCGCGTGCCGTAATTGAAGTCGTGAAATGCAAAGCAGCCACGGAAACAACTATTCCACTAAAACTAAAGTTTCGAGATGATACAACACACACACACAGTTTTTTAAAAATTTAATTCCAGGAAAACCTGTAATTTCTCAGACTTTCCTACACAAAGTAAAATTTTTTTGCATACCTAATATATTATTAATAGAACGTAAGACATTATCATGTAAGACTTGTGTGTGTACAATAATTTAGTGACGTTTCTTTGTGTATACAGTCGTGTGTTACTACGATTCCGAGCGAGATAATTTGTATTGTGTGTTTACGCGACATTACAATTCCCGCACGATGTGAGACGGGCTTTACGTCGCGCCAGCCGCTCGTTGCAGCTGGTGTGAATGCATCTCGTAGTACTACTATCGGGAGTCTGGGAGAGAGAAAAGGCGATGCCTGGCGGACAAAGCACGTGACGTCTGGGTTCCCGCCGTCCTTGCCTACTACCACCACCAACACTATCACCATCACGAAGAAACCGGAGAGACTGCATCGCGTACGAGGGAACGCGACGGAGAGTAGAATAATATGTACTTCTCATGTACATACAGAGAGAACGAGGTAGAGAGAGAGAGAGAGAAAGAAGAAGTGCATCCGCGACCGTCTGCGAAAAGAGAGAGGCGCGGAAGAGGAAGGGGTATGAAGGGAAGGGATATACGCGAGACGCAACTTCGAAGCGGCGTCGAGAGTTCATGGAAATGAATGCAGCTCGTGCGCGCGGACGATTCGCTTCCCGCTGCACACACGGCCTCTCCACGAGGAAAAAGAGAGAACGACTCTTCAATGAGAGAACCGCGAGGAGCCCCCTGTTCTGCTTCTCTCTCCGCGCGAGAAGCCACCGCGAGAGATTCCCGCTCTCGAGATAACTTCCAAGAAAATGGAATGGAAACGTTTGTACGTCGAAAATTAACAAGATTGCGGCTCTGAACGTCGTCATGCTTAACCCATTTAATCGCTGAGAAAGATAATAAAGTTACGACCCACGCACAGAATTAGTCATTCTTTGATTGGTGAAATCCATTTTCACTTTTAATAGCAGACTACTTGTTTTTTATATTATATATTATATTGATATAATATACATATAACTACGATCTTAAATTGCATATATTCAATGTACTGTTAATAAATAAATGCAAATTATATTTTGTGTTTCTTTTATATCCCTGGAAATATCTGAAATAATATTGAATATAAATTGCTTATTAAAGTAAACAAGCAGAAAAATCGTTCTTTTAGGTGACGTCAGAATCGCATTGTGGCCATAATATGATATAAACTATTTATCGCGGGATACGTAAAATCGAATTCAGGGTAAGAGGATTGGCGAAGTCCATCGAGTTCGGGCGATCGATCGGCGCGAAAGAGAAAAAGAGAAAGAAAGAGTGAGAGAGTGAGAGGCCGGCCTCTCCCACGCGGTGTGAAACGCAATTACGCGCACAAAATGCTCTCTTTAGCCGCGGAGCGGCAGCCTCGAATCGAGTTTTGTTAAAGGCACGAGAAGAGCACTGGCGGTTTATTTTTATTTCTGTCTGGCGAGCGCTAAATGAAAATGGGTCGAGGCGTCTGCGCTCATTTGTGCGCGCCGTCCTTTTATTTCATTTCCGATGCGCACGAGAGCGCAACTACGCCCTACCCCGTCTATGCGCGCGTATAAAAGAACTCGGGGAATGTCCCATGAGAACCGCGCGATCGTCTCATGTGTATCATTTTTCCAACGAGAGAGAGAAGCAAAATTATATAAATTTCTACTATAATTAAACACTTTATGCAAGTTTTAACTAAATTTTCCTACACACACACACACCCACACACATATATATGAAGGTATCTTCAATTAAAAATACGTAATTAAGATTTTCAATACGCGTCATTAAACTTAACTTAATAAAAAAAAAACTCTAAAGATCTCTCTCTCTCTCTCTCTTAAAAGACCAATATCTTTTCATTTGAAGAATAAATAGAAAACTTCAGCTTGTAACTTTTTTTCACCTTTAATCAAGAAAACATTTAAAACTGAAAAGCGCCGAAAGTACTGTAGTCTGTAATAACAAACGACGTGACAATAGTCGAAACAATGCGAAGTCGTCCGGGACAATTAAGGAAAGAGCAAATAATTTCCTACCCTCTTTTAAAACCCTTAAGCGTGTTTTCTAAGACCGATCAGAGCGACGAAAGCGGACGCGATCACGCCTTTCTCCATTACGGGAAGGAACGAGCAAGAAGTTCCGCGAGTAATCGAGCGTTCTTTTATTTGGAGACCGTGGGCTCGTTAATACTGCCAAAGAGCCGCCGCCATTCGGAGACGTTTCCTCTCAGTGGGCCAGGGCTTCGCGCGAATTTCGCCGATCCGGGTTTGGCCTTCGTGGCTGTGCCAAGAAAGAAGGGACAGGACCGGCGACGAAGGCGAGCGAGATGAAGACGAAGAGAGGGACCGAAGGGGGAACAAAAAAAAAACGCCGGGACCGAAGGGAGCGGAGGCGGAGGCAGAACACAAGAGAAATGCGTGGGAATTGAACCATGTGGTCGGCCGACTGGTTTTCGCGAAATATCGCGTTGCGAAAGTGCGCACGCACACACGCACACACGCACGCACGCATACCGAGTCACCGGTACACGTGGAAGCGGCGTGAGCGAAATCGGTGCACACGTATATATACACCATCTTTCGAGGTCACGGGGAATTTCAGAAAGAATTGCGCGGGATAATTAGAGTACCTCTCATGGAATAAAGTCGTTCGGGAGTAATGAGCTCTCGAGCCAAATGGCGTTTCGAACAATGCAATTTAATTGAAATCGTACCATTAGTCAAATGTAGTTTATGTTTATACAATTCTTTCTATAGATATGTTTCAACTAATACATAATAATAAATGATATAAAATGTTACACACTTAAAATACTACTTTTTCCTCAATCTTACTTATATGCAAAAAAAAAAAAAAAAAAAAACGAGTGCAACGACGCGTACGCCACGTGTTTGACTACGCAACGACTTGCGCTTGCGATCAGCGCGAGATCAGCTGTTAGTTCACACCGCCAATTACGAGTCACGCGACTCTCGAGGTTCTTGTCCCGGCTGACACACATGCGCATTGTGTGTCTACCTTTAATCGTCTCACGAGGTACCAGAGCGGCGGGCGTTCAGCGCCTCGTCTCGCGTCTGGCCTCGCGCGGTCCGCATTCCCTGCTAAATACTCGATTAACTCTTGACCCCCGCGTGATCGCGTTGTCCGAGCGCGGAGTTGCGCAATTTTCAGTCGGTTGCTATTTCCGAACGCGCCGGCGGTATTTTATTAGCGTCCTTTCCACGTTTACTTTCTCAATCCCCTTCAGCCACTCTGATTCGTAGGGTAATACATGTTGCGTCAGGCTTTCTATCTAATCTTTATAAATAAATTAATTTTCAAACCACAAAAAATCTTATCCGCCCGTCACTTGTAGTTATATCTCTCACAGAGATCAAAACGGCCACGTTTCATACCAGACGTGAAGCGTGAATATAAACAAGATTGCACATTACATTTTTCTATCATGCGATCAGACTGCTGTTCGCATCAGCTGATATTACATGACGGCAAGTGACGTCAATGTCCCGGACGCGTATAAAAACTAAACGGACGCTGTCACACGACGTGGGGCTAATGATTTAAGTCCCGGCGTGACTAGGCGAACCCGAGCCGATTGGTGGAGATTTAGTTTTGCGGCGTGGGATCGCAGCGTCGACTTTCACATTGCTAAAATTAGCCTAGAGCCGCGCGCGGCAATTCACAAAAGCCGCTCGCAGCCGGTCGGCTTGCGTAACTTTTTGCGAGACGCGCAGACGCACGATGGAACTTTTATTGACGAATTCACCTTGCCAAAGTGAGGGAGAGGTCGTCGTTTCCGGTCCACGTGTCAGCCCGATCCCGGCCCGACGTCGTGCGTGTTGACCCTAATACAATAAAACTCTTCCGATCGGATGGTACCGCCAGTTTTTAACTGCCTGTTCTGAAACGCGCGATCCGACTGGGTCTTCTTCTAAATAAACGTTTAAAAGAACAACGGATTTTAAAAAATACGTACCAGGAGATTCCTTACTTAGCAAATGCAGAGAAATGTTTTCATTTTTTATTTTTTTTTCTTTTATAGCACTGTGTTACGTGCAAAATTAGGCGAGAAAACAAAATGCGCTTTGTTTGTGTATTTAACGAGCGATATCGTTCCATGCCAGCAATATCTCTGAATTATATAACTGAACAAGATTGATTTTTTTTTATATGTTTGCTAATATATATATATATTACGTGTATATCGAAGAAGCTTTGACTTTAAGAAAAGAAAATTATGCAAAAATATTCTGCAAGCCAAAAATAAGTCATGCAATATTGATCCCATACAGTCGGATTTTCATGACATTATTATTTCGCTATCATCGTTACTTTTCTTGTATGGTATGTCTAATATTGCAAAACTAAACTTGAAAAAAAAAAAAAAAAAAAGATAGTTAATCTTTAAATGCATACTCAAAATTAAAAATAGTTAATTTTTTTAAAAACGTAGACCAAGTATTTTATTATTGTTGAAAATAAAAAGAAATAAGATATTTCTCTCTCTCTCTCTCTCTCCACAGTTAAATGCATTTAAAGATTACACTAAACACAAGAACTTCGAGATCGAACATGAAGAAACAAACGATTCTAGAAATCGTTTCTTCGATATGTATATATATAATCGCAATTGCGTAATGTATCCAAGGAGTGTCGAGATAATTCTCTATTGTGGGAAACAAAATTGTATTCCTAAACAACTCCACTTGGGCCAGAAACCATCGAGTATATATTCTCTCTCGCACAACGTCCCAACGATTCACGAAAACAGTCACATATCGATTGAGCGCGTCGCAGGAGTTCGAAGTGTCAAAGGAAGGACAGTCAAAACTCGCAAGGTGAGTACAAAGGCGTCACACTCACACTTGCAACTTCATTTTGTGTGCGAGTGCGGCATAAAAGAGATTTCGTATTACGCACGCAGCATCTTGCACATGGACGAAATGAGAATGTGTTCCACATTTGTGTGTGAATGCATTGTAACAGATAAAAATAGGAACATAATATGTATGTTCTTTTGGCGATTGATGATGAAACACTGTTCGTACAATATAAGCAAATCGTGCAATATTCGAATTCTCATGCAATAGTTCTCTCGACTATGGGCGGCTATTCTCAATCTCGATGGAATTAAGTTCGCGCTTGATGCCTCATATAATTTCACAAGAATATCAACATCTTATATAATTGTGTGTATAATAAAAAAAAAATCAAACACATATTTACAAAAAATTGTCCAATATTTGATCAAACGTTTTTTTTTTCTCGAGAGAGAGGCATGCAAGTAATTGTTGTGCATTCCTTCTATAATGTATCCATGGAAACACGTGAATACAAAAGCGATGAATATAAACGATCTTGTTATTCGAGCTCTTCCTCCAGCACAGATATAATTTATTGGAGGAAGTGTTCTTCAGGGTTTTTTTTTTTTTCTCTTTCTCTTTCTCTCTCTCTCTCTCCCTTTTCGGTAATTTATACCGAATGAGCAAAGCGACTCAAGCTACGGAGAAATGGCGATGATGATAACACTATTCGCATGGATACAATTCTCATTTCAACCCAAAACAAAAACAAAAAACTGATTACGATACGGCGTTAAGTGTGCCTTGCCACATTCCCGTATCGGCACACTCGATTTCTCGCACGTAATACATCGTACGATGTTGTGTGCAACAAAAACAAAAACAATGCATTTTTCATCCCTGAGCCAGAGTCGTGAAGTGTGAAACTCGAGGTTTTGCGTTTCTTTTTTTTAATAGAAATCGAAAAAATAATAAACTGACACAATAATACATTGAGACTTTTTTCGAATGATAAAAACTTAGATTTTGATTTAAAAAAATTTAAGTTCAAACAAAATCTCATTGTTTAATATTTTACCCTATGTACGATATTTTAAAATATATTTTATTTTAAAAAACAAGAAAATATAGAACTATTTGAAATGAAAAAAAAAAAATTCCCACGACTCTGGTCGGTGATCAACAAAAAGCTTCCACACGTCACACGACTTACCTTAGACAGTTTCTCGCCTTCGTGATGCGGCAACAACGTCCTCAGAGATTGAAAACCGGCATTGATGCTCTGCATGCGCCGTCGCTCGTTGCTGTTGGCGATTTCTCGCCGCATTCGCTTCTCCTGCTCCATGTGGCTGCGCGGCGTGACACGGCCGACGTTGCTGATACCGTTGCTGCTGCCGTTGCTTAACACAACGTTCTGACTGGCAACTCGTCGGCCAGTCCCGATGTTAGTCTTGGACTGCGGCGTCGGTTGCTGTTGCTGTGGTTGCTGCTCTTGAGTATCAGCAACCTCGGCGACTGTCACGCTTGTGGTTACTGATCCGTCGTCCACCGTCTTGACGCTTCTGCAAACAGGTACATTATAAAACGCATAAATAATTATTTTCAATGTACCTAACAAATAACTATATTTTACATGTAGTAAAAAACTATATGTTACACGTAGCGACAAGAGAATAGTATAATATGTAAATTCAATTTGTTTAATGATTATATTTTCATTGAATCTCAGAGAAATAATAACTACACAAGCCTCGCGCGGTTACGCGAAAACGCTCTGACGCGAGTATTTATTAAAGTACTTGATAGCCACGATCTTTGAACTCTTGAATCTTTTTTACGGCACATTTGTACAATTTATTTTATTGGTTATTACCCCATATATGCAATTGGAGCCGCGTCTATCGTTGTTATTACGAGAAAAGAAATTTCCGTCGGAAACGATAAACAGTCGCGCAAGCAAAGTGTTTCAGCAAGGAATATCAAAGAGATAGAGCCGAATCAAAACGTCGCGACGAGAGCTCGCGTCAACACACGCGTTACTTGCGCGTTTGACGCGCAGTGTATCGCCGAATTTTCCAGCGCGGTTGAGATCGCGAAACTACGCGGGCGGGACACACGTCTCCGTAGAGGGCTTTTAAGAAAATTGAAAGGGAAGTGATGTGTTTTTTCTCCCCCGCTCTTGTGCGTTTTTATCTTGACGAACGCGCGCGGTAGACGACGACGACGACGGCGGCGGCAATGGGACTTGTGGACGGTTGAATTCGCGGTCAATGAAGCGGGACATCATTGACGCTTCTCGGCGGCGACTTTCAAAGAGATCTTCGCGACGTACAAGCATGTTCCGCACGAAATCTGTCTTTTGACAGGTCATTTAAATCTGAGAACACAATTATGTCCTCTTGTAAGAGTTTTTTTTACAAACGCAACTCTTACGCAATGAAGAATCACACACAAGATCACATATCGCGGATTAAGTGCGTGTGAAGTTAGCACCCACGACAATTCCGTGGCTCTCCGATTAGAGAGAGTTTCACAGTTTTATGTTTTGAAGAGACTACGAGTTCCCTATAATAATTGGAACGGTAAATTAAAACGTTATGGTTTCGCCATTTCCGTCCTATGTAATTTCGCATTAACACAGCGCGGCTTCGTTATAGATCGTCACGCAAATAACGACATAATAACACACATAGGCGCCATACACTATCGGTACATCGCAGAACAGAACCTCATCACAATGTAAAGATAAGCGTCATTGTAAGCACGCAATTACGTCGCGTGTAAACATAAAGCTTGACTAAAAAGGAAAAATATTCGTTAGCAAAATTCTTTTTAGAGATGATTGCACGCGTCTTAAACAAAACACCGCGATCACGGCATTTTAACATAATGTACAACGAACGCGATTATAACGGAAATCAACAGATATATATTACCAACGATACTTCTTTCAACGTCATTTCGAGCTAATATTTGTTTCTTGAAACACGAATAGAAACTCGATAATGTTCTATTAAACTCGATAACACGGAACAGATTCGCTCGCGTCGAGTCTGTTCGAAGTTATAGATACGCTCGTCGTACTATGTTTGATTATACGTTTCCAGCCTAGTCCCGAGAACTCATATAAATGAGTTTGCGAAGTTCTTAAATAATGCATTGCTCATTTTGCATCGCGTTGTAGAGATCTTAAGTTGTAGGTAAAGTCAGTGAGTGAGGAAAACAGCAAACAGCTGGGAAAATTATACGGTAACGAGTGACGGTAAGAAAAGCAATGGGAAAGAAAGGAGCCAGGAGGAGCTGGGAGGGGGAAAGATTGAGATGGCGGATAAAACGCCATGAGGATGACTCAGCAGAGAAGACCGTGACCTTGCTTGCCCCGAAACGCTACGTATCGATAGTACGACCAAATGCGAGAGAACCTGTGTTTCACGAAAATAGAAGAAAAAAAAAAAAACTTGTCTCGGATTCGGTTTCAGTTATGTATGTAACACGATCGCGCCGAAGATTTCTGTCTCGAGTGAGTATTTTGAGCGAAAAAAGAAAACCATTAAATCACGTTAAAACGGTGCTGTATTTTAATTGCGCATTTAAAATTAAACCTGATAAATTTTTAGAATAATTTTGAAATGATCGAACTAAATTAAACGATATTTGCGAAAGAACGACGTAATGGGTGTGGTAGAAAAAGATGTATAAGTTCAAAAATTCAAATATGTAAATAAACATATTTTTGAAAAATATAAGAACAGTTACATCGTTTATAAATCGTATTAGCGTAAAACTGTTCAAAGGCAGCAAAAGCGCCTTAAATCTCACGATGTTTTATTGATCACTTGTCACCTGTCCGTCGTGGTTTTTCTTTGACTGAAATATTAACAGTTACTCATTCGCGTACATGTCGCTTCATAACCGCGAGCCGCGTAAAACTGAACGCACAAAGGCATAATCATACATCATGCGCAATGTAACAGCTCTTGTCACGACCGTCCGTCAGAAGTTTTCACAATGACCAAAGTGTGCGTTGTAATAAAGTATTATTCGCGTTTTAAACGTTTCGTTTTGCGTATTAGTTGCATTGTCGTTATCGTCCGAAAAACGAGAATAGTATCTTCGCGAGAGACGCGTCGCCACATCATCGACGTTCATGAATCAAGCCAGAACGAAGCGTCGATGACGTGGTCAGTCATTTCACGCCCGATGAAGTCACTCGTCTGTAATATTTTCACGTCAATTCCGGCGTTCGCTTGTCGGCTCATCGTCGTCGTCGTCGTCGTCGTCTAGTCACTAATCATCCGCGACAACTCTCAATAGATCACGCGCGTTCCATATTACATGCGTTTAATATAACAAA
Source organism: Pseudomyrmex cubaensis (assembly GCA_014825685.1). NCBI lineage: Eukaryota > Metazoa > Arthropoda > Insecta > Hymenoptera > Formicidae > Pseudomyrmex > Pseudomyrmex cubaensis. The sequence continues at coordinate 139,463 of QVOA01020876.1, forward strand.
TAACACCCCGCACTTTCGAGGAACAATCGCCTTTTCGCGAGCGATAAAAATGACAAATCGCCAAAAATTGTTCGGCGAAGTGACACACACACACACACACACACAAACGAGAGAATGGAATCGGACCGCGGCGGCACATTCATCGGCGATCATTCATAACGGCACGTGGTGCTTGGTCCACGGGACCAGAAATCCACGTGGCGTTACTCTCATCGAGTGGTTATATTAGATCAGCTGGTACGCCGGCGGCTTGCTGGCTGGATGGTTGGCTGTCGTGACGTCAGCTCGTTCGTTCGCCGGATACCCGCAGCGCCGCTCGCTCGGCCGGATCAGTTGCGGCGAAGTAGGTCGGCGAGAAGAGCCACCTTCCTTTTCGCCCTGAAATCCTGTTACCCGTGTCGAGGGAAAACGCGCGCGCTAGGCCTCTATAAGCCTATATTTATTCTTCGTATCTTTCTCTCTTTTTTCCTCTCTTTCCCCCACTCCCCCCCCTCTCTCTCGATTCATTTCGTATCCGGAGTTCTCTTCGGTATCTCTGTCATATCATTTTGTACCTCCCAGTTCAATAATCTCTCATATCCTGCCGACTCTCGTACGTCGCTTCCGATATATTCGTTCTCTTTTGTGTAATAATAAAGTCCTATTATTACACCGTGCTTTTTTAAAATTTAAAAAAAAACAGAATATTTGATGCGTAAGTTTTATGTAACATTTGACTCCTTGAAGAATTTCGTACGTTTCTTCTATTTGATCATTGATGAAACTTATTCTTGACTCATTATCTCGCTTATTGTATCTCTTAATAATCGATCGATCTAAATTGGTCTTCGCAATCTTTCGACTTGCTTCGAAGTATGTGTAAAGTACTGTATACAGTCATATCTCACTTGTATATCGTCATACCTCAGTGTAACTAATTTTTACTTGCGCTAATTACATTACTTTTAAACGTAACTAATTACTTAAACTGATTACACAATTTCGTGAGCACGAATTATATACACACAATGTTATTCTCTGTTTTTCCTTCCTCTAATATTTGTATTCGTAGATTTCAACGGAAGAATACAGCTGATTAATCATAGGCGGTTGTGCCACGACGCGATAACCGGCAGTCCAATCCCACAAGAGATAAATTTCTTTCAAGGTTACAACACCCGACATTCTACACATACCAACAAATTGTCGCCGATAAGAAAAGTTTGAAAGGAAAAAAAAAAAACGTTGAGCTCGGAGACGCGATATAAAAATATTCAATATGTCAACGAAAAATGTAAAGCAAATGACGACGCCTTCATCAACGAAAAACTTACGTGAGAATAAAATATATCGAAGAAACACCGGCCAAGGTTAATTTCTCTTAATGGCAGACTGCTCAAACATCGATTAGCCATATGGTATCACAAACAGCTTTATATATACTACACCGTATCTCTGTCATCGTAGTATATATGTTACCGACGGCCGCCGGCGATTTATATATTACATGTATATATCTATATATCTGCCAGCAAATATGAACAACATGGCATCCGCTGTGGACGCGCGGTTAGTTCTAATAATAAACTCCCGTGTTGACGTTGATTGCATTAAGCGATTAAAAAAAGCAAAGAATAAATAAGATCGACGATAAAGTAGTACTGTCTTTTTATTTTATTTTTTTAATTTTTTTTTTTGAGTGCAAACGTAGATCGACGATGGATACAGACGGAGAAAAAGCGTGTGTGCTGAGAAACGGTTTCGTAAGACGCGCATCGGCGACGTGTGCACACGCGCATTCTGACGCACCGGCGCCGGTGTGTGTATGTGCGCGTGTATACGTGTCCGTTCGCGGCGGCTCTCGGTCGACTCGCTCGCGTGAGTCACCAACAGCTGATGGCTGGCGCCACTCAGCTGGTTGTTACCGGTGCCTTCGCACGAGCGTCGCTATCTGCAGTCCCCTATCAGCTGCGAGTGACTAGGAAACCGCGGCCCGGAAAGTACGTGCCTCGGGAAGAACGCGCGCCGCGAGAAAAAAAAAAAGCAATCTGCGCTCCGCACGTTCCAGACGTCGCGCGCGATTCCCCGAGTCCTTCACATTCGGGCGATCTAGCTCGGAGACGGCTACGAGAATATAACACAGTGGGATTTACTGTTCGTCGTTCGCGATGATATTTTGGAACAAGGCCTCATCGTTTTACGATCAAAAATACTCCTCATTAGCGCTGATGCGAATGCATTAACGATGTTATGTAACATTTGATATTGTTGTTGCGCGCCCGATGAAATACGATAATTGTACTCGAGTTATCGCGTTCGGTATTATTCGATTTCGACGAAACGCGGGGATCATGCGCACACAATGAAAATTTTAGCGACGTGTATAATTCAATCGGATCGGATAAGGTCTATACGCGCATTATAAAGAGAAAAATTGCTATTAATGGCGAGCATTCCGCGAGAGTGACACATACGAGTATCGCGACAGAACAGACGACCTTCAATTTGCATATTCTACGAGAGCGTTCTTCTTAGAACGTTGCATAACGCGCGGCTTTGCTGCATTTTACGCGATTTCTCCTTTTTTTTCCGTAACATAACGACTACAAAAATAACCGCCGGCACTGGCGTCAGTCAGCTGCTTGTTACTAACGCTTCTGCATGATATCTACGACCGTCTATCAGCTGCAAATGACTAAAAGGGGACGGCGCGAAATCGAAGATAAGGATGTGGCGCGAATTGTTCATAAACAGTAAAACGACCTTGTGATAGTTTATGTCGTTTATGACATTTCATTGAGAGAATTTGAATTTTTAAGTCTTCTTGACGTGATCGAACACGCGGAATCGCCACGTGTGCGCTAAACCAAAATTTACTTAATCTCGCATATACTTTTTGTTTCTTATCTTAAATAAATATAATTATTTAAAAGTAAACGCATGTTATAAACGATGTAGAATAAATAAGCAAAATGTGTTTCCATTAAATATTATGAAAACTTAAATATTTTATCTGTCTTCTTACGAAAAATTAGATAAATATATTTAAAAATAAATTTTGTGCGTTGCGTCTTCAAGTTATCTCCGCTCTTAGCAAATAACGTTGAGCCAAGATACGAGTTTCAACACTACAAAGAAACACTGTGTGTTTTCTACGATAAGTTTCCGGCCAGCTTGTTTTCTCCGACCTAGCCTAAAGTAGAAGCGAGGAAGAAAAGATCTGGCAGCAGTAAAAATTCCAGCGAGCCACCCTGTAGAAAGACTCAAGGCCAACGCTGGTACAACACAGCTGAAGTCTACGTGTCTTCTCCCGATTGGTCCGTGGATGAATATGCGTGTGTATGTACGTGTGTGAGCTAGGGTCTGAAACACCCTTCGTGCCCCATAAGACACCCTCGGTCGCCCTATCAGCTATTCCCGGAACTCGTTTCTAACAGCCGAAACCCATCCGTCCGTCTATTTTTTTTTCTTCCCTACTGAGTTCTACCGAGTCAGTCGATTCTTTGACAAAAGTAACGCACATCCTGTCGTGCTCAAAGATCGATTGACGACAATTGTCACACAGATGCACTTTTTATCAATATCCAAAGCAAGAAAAATTATATAAATAAAAAGAACTATAAAAAAACTTCTTTGCGTTATTCAAATATTAGTATACAGCGTTTATACAAACGCAAAGTTTGTTCTTAGCTCTTTGAAATACTTAAGCTGGATGAAAATATAAGAAAATGTCAGGAATTCGTAAAACTTCTCATCGAAGAGAAATGAATTATCCGCTTGGAGGGAAGCCATATGCGTGTCCGACGAAGAGAGAAACGAACGGAAAAGCGGGAGAGGGGAGCGAAGGTTTCCTACGACAACATACAGAAAGGAACTCTGCTCTCCGCGAATGACCGTGTCCTCTCCTCGCACGGCAGATGTTAACGGGATTTAGATTGAAAATACGTAACAATAGGTTTCCCTTTGCCCTGAATTCTTTAGCTCCAAGTGACTCGCGACCTGAGAGACGCGCAAACATTTTCCTTTTTTTGTATCATATTCTTCGATACTGCTGTACCAACGAACATAAATTTTTTTCACGCGAGTGACACAAAGATATAAATTAAAACTATGACTTTTTTTACCTGTACATATATTCCGAGCGCGAAACAAATGTCAAATGCTGCGCGAAAACGGAAACGAGAGACGCATCTTCGGTGATCACGGGACGCGTGTGCGATTTTCATGCACAGGCTTTCAAGATCTATCTCGATTGTCGGGAATAATCGTTGCACGAGGGGAGCAATAACGATCGACCGACTATTGTTGGCTCGACGTCGCGTCGCGACGCTCGTTGCATCTGCGGTTTCTCGGAGCGAGCGCACGGGTGTATCAGGTTACACGCACATGAGGATAAAGTAAGCGAGGAAGAAGAAGGTATGCACGCACGCACGTCGCGACGACCGTGCACGCGCACGCGCTCACGCAGATGTGTCTCTTTGGCGACGAGAGAGACCGCGCCGCGCTCTAGCTACAGAGCGAAGCTACAGAGCGAAGCTCGCTCGCACAGCGCGGCTCGTGATGAAATGAAGAACGAGAATGGGTATGAGAGATTGGGAACGGCCGAGGCATATATTTAGCAGTGTGACGTAAGACGCAGTCCAACGGGCGCCACGTCGAGTCGTCTACGTGCCTTTCCTCTCATCCCGTCCCACCACTTCCTCTTCTTCTTCTTCTTCTTCCTCCTTTTCACCTTCGGATACTCCAACTGAATTCACTCTTCTCAAGATCGATCGCTAGAATGTATTCGATCCTTCTATCGAGAGATTCCTCTTCGCTGCGCGTTGTGCTTGCTAATACCGATTTCAAAAAATCATTACGCTTTTATTGCTTACAAGAAGCGGTTGTTGTCTTATTAAATATTCAAACATGCAAATGTCGTTTTATTCATTGCGATTGAAGCACGATTCGTATATATCTCTGATGTGTGTACAAACGCACGCGCACGTGCGAAAATATATTATGTTAATCATCCGAGAAAAATAGAGAGAGAGAGAGAGAGAGAGAGAGAAAGAGAGAAAGAGAGAGCACCTGCTACATGAAAACAATGACAATTTATATAGATGATGACTGGAATGCGTGCGCTCCCGTGCGTAAAATGACGTGAGTCAACCAGCTGTTCTGGGGGTTTCGAACGAGGCAGCGAACCGAGGCGCGGATGACAGCCGGTAGTTTGTACATGTGTGCGTGTACTGCGTCAGATTGAAAGAACGCAGCGCGCGCGTTCTTTACACCGCTTAAACTCTCTGTGACATGTGTGTACGCGCGCGAAAGACGAACCGCCGCTGCATCCGCCGCGTTCGCGGTAATCGTTGAAAAAGAGTACGCTCGTTATCGCAAATGTTATGGCTAGACGCCGCTTCACACTCGTCACACGTGCGCTACGCGTGAATGTAAACCTATTAAGATTACGCTAATAATTGCCGATCGATCTCGGCAAATATTCCGAAGAAATACACGTCAATCGAGCTTCGATTAAATTTAGTTTTCTTTTCGGCAAATGCCGCAAAGAAGAATGAAATAAGAATGAAGAGAGTATTGCGATTATACATGGATTTCTGTCATGCAATTTTCATCGAAGTGAATTGATTATCTTGCACAATGCCATTATTGTGGCATTCAATAGATTTTGTTACATCAAAAATTCTCCTCGTGGTTCATGGAGCAATAAATATGTAAATGTTGGTCAAAATGTCGTTGGGCTATTTTCAGAAGTACGCGCGACACACATTAGATTGAATTGTGCATTTATATCGACGCGAAGTGAAAATTTGAAGGAGAAAATTTTCAACGTAATTTTCTAGTTTTCGTAAAATCAGTTTTCCAAAGTATCTGTTTTTTTTTTCTTTCTTCCTTGTTGTGTCGGATGTCAGAAATGTATATTTTGAATGCCCGATATTCAGTCTTGGAGCGAGTTTTCTTTTTTGAAACGATTCGGGTCTTATACCAGGCTAAACGTTCTAGTGAGATATTTCCTGGAAGGATCTAAATCACTGGAAGGTCTAAATCACTGTGTTTTCTAAATGCCGAAAAAAGAATGCCACGAGACCCTAAAGAATCAAGCAAGTATTTCTGACCATTGTCCTTCTTTCAACTCAAAAGGGTCCAGGTAGCAATGCCAACTGTTTGTCATGGAATTCGGAACCTTTGGATGTGTCCTCAGGTACTGAAAATTTCGCATTAAAAGGAACGTTACGAAGGCAACGCACAATCCGTATTTCCAACTTGAGGCTATACATTTTCGTCTTCTGTTCGTGGAAATTATTGGTGTACTTTTCGCGCGGCAAAGTTATTTTCTCTTGCTACGTAAACTCATTTTAACTTTCATTATATTGATATATATATATTAGAAAAAAAGGAAAAAAGTTAGAACATCATTCTCTGCGTATATAAAAAAGTTGTACACGGAATAGCAAAAAATGTATACGTATGATACGTACGCGTGCACGAAGACGGCATCCTCCTCAAAATAAAACCGACAACGAAGAAGAAAAGCACGGCATGAATATTTAAAGAAAGATGAAAGAGGGGCGTGAGACAGAGGTATTATTCCCCGTGTTTGAGGTCGGTCTCTACGCCTCTCTCGCTCTCTTCCCTGTGTTGCGACACCTATACGAACGCCCGGGATATTTGTGTAAGAGAAGAGTTTGTGCGATGCACGACGGATATGTGGAGCGTAAGAGGTCAACAGAGAAACCATTGTTGTCTGCTGTCAGAAGGAAAGAACTAGAAGAAGTCTCAGAGAGAATCCGTCTCTCCCCACGGTTAAGTTGCTTATATTAATTCTCCACGACAAAGGAAAAATTTCATAGAAATTATATCGATGTCCGTTTATGAAACCTGTTGAATTCTTCTTGTGGATAAAACAAACGATCTGTTTCACAGCTTTGAAATAAATGAGACATATTTCTATACAAAGCAGTATAGAATTATTACATGTTAAAAAAATGAAAATTATCTGCAAATTAAAATCGCCGAGAAAAATCACATCGTTCGCGGTCTTTAAAGTTTTTTCCGATCGGGAAACGCGGTAGTCCGATATTTTCAGCCGAGCGCGGCAGCTGGCTCGGTTACTTCCAGTTACGGAACTGCACCTGGTACATACTTGATACTCGTTCATATGCAAAAATCGTGCGCCTCGTACGATCCACGATTCGCGCGTGTCTTTACACCTGAAGAGATCGCCGGCGCGTTTCGCGAGAAGCACGAATTTCGACTTGAGGGTAAACGATACCGTGACCGACACACACGCCAACCTTATTCACCGTAAGGTAAAGAAGAAGAGAAGAAGAAGAAGAAGAAGAAGAAAGAGAACTACAATTTGTAACTACATCCCGAGCAACCGTGTGCTCCAGCTGCGATAACGGTTTGTGTCGCAGTTTATACACAGACGATCCTAGACGCGGAATCAGGAGCCTCATTCATGCTTCCTATCTTGTACCAACACCTACGCGTTCCTCTCATCGATCGCGCGAACAGAGAGGCAAGAGGAAAAGAGAAAGAGAATGAGAAGCGTGTGTGTGTGTATGTGAGCTCAGCTATAAAAACAGGCAGAAATACCAGCTCGTCGACGATCATCCGATCATCATCCGATTCGCAGACGGTCACAAGGTGATCGACTTAAGCCGCCGACCTAGCGACACACGGATAATCATCTATCGTGCGAGACTGGAAAAATTGCGTAGTCTTCGTAGGTTGATTTTGCCGCGCGTTCGCTTCGATAATTGCCGTCTATCTATCGAAGGTTTATAGCGGGTCTCGCGCGCTGCACCTTAGTCGCGCGTAGATCGCAATCGCGTGGGCGTTGCGTAACGTGCGTCTTAGCGACGAAAGTCGATAATTATTGTAATGCGATAATATCGCGCGACGTAATACACTATGAGACGACGGAATATGCGGTTGGAAGAACTTGCGTGCTACATCGCGAGAGGCCACGTCAGAGAGAATATTTTATTAATTTGTTATCTTTAAACGGCGCTATATATTGCAAGGGTATATAGTCTTCTATGTAACGTGTGAAACATTGTGAGATCGCGGTGCGCCACACTGTAAAGTTGCATCAAAGGAAAGATCTCACATGCACACACACACACACACACATAAAGAGAGAGAGAGAGAGAGAGAAATTATTATTATTAATTAAATAACGTCACTGCAGAAACTATAGAATTTCTCACAACTCGCGAAATCTTGCGGATTGCAAACTCATATGCAACATTGTGGCGTAGTGTCCTACTTAGAGTTCCTAAAATAAAGATCCGCATTGTCTATTTACAACTAACGTAATATAGTACCGTGATGGTGAATTAAATAACGAGAATCGAATAACGAATATTATAATGTCTCTTGTCAATTAATAAGACGAAGTATTGACGTATTAAAGGTCATTGCTTGGAAAAACGTTTGCATATGTGTGTGTACGTATGTGTGTGCATGTAGCGTGCAATTATCGTAGCTGAAAATAAGACCCGCTTGTTTACTTATGTCTATCCTTATATCTTCGCAAAACAAGAAATGTGAAACTAAGCCTTCTATTAATTAATATTGATGTGCGGGTCGTATTATAGCGTGCACAACGCGAGCAAAGTATCTTCCTCGTGTATACACACGAGAGAAAGAGAGGGACAGAGAGAGAGAAACGTACTGCAAAGTCATGTTCGAAGCAGATACGGGTAAATAAAGACCCGTTTTGTCTACTTATGTCTATCACGAGACTTGGGCTCTCCTATCTATTACGGATGTTAAACCGCAAGCAGCCGACCTATCATTCACATTGTATTTGCATGAACGATAAAGACACGGTCCGGAAACTCCGGATTGCGCTTATCGCCGCGAGTGGATAGACGATAGACGCGGTCGGGGAATGCTCAACCCGGTTAACCCGTTGGGAGGAAGTCACGACGCCGCATAACGAGGTTGAAAAAAATTATGTGGTTGCGACAGGTGTTAAGCTCATTCCTAGACGAAGCCGTGCAAACGTTTAGAATCTTACCGTGCAATAACGTGACACGACGCGTCGCGACGTTCCGAGTCTCCGCGTGCTCACCGAATTTTTTTTTACGAACAAATGGATGTGCAACAAGAAACGTAATTTTATTAAAATTAGGAAATATTCCAAATCCTTATGTATATTCTATTTTTCAGAGACTATAATCCTTAATCTTTCAAAGTTACGGAAAAAAACATAGTTTTTTTTATATACTTTATAATTTATATAAAGATGTTTCCTTTTTATAAATACACGTAGAAATTCCTTCATGACGATTGCGTAATAGAACGCAGAGAGAGATCGAAACGACGTTTTCGTAAGTGCGCGTACATGCGCGCTCGTGATTTGCGCCGTATCGCGCAACAAACGTTATACGACATGCGCCACTGTTGGGTGCACATGCACCCGAATGCAGAGGTTAACCCGGTGCAAGTAGGTGCAACGTGCGAGATACATAACTCGCTCGCTGCATCTCGCTCTGGCCGCCGCTCGCTCACGATTGCATGCGCCCGGCCAGCGATACATACCTGCTCGCCCGGCGCCGGTGTGCACATACTTAAAAAGCGGTGTATATACCGCGCGATATATACATTATCTACATGGTGGTGCTGCGTTGACTGTGGTCAGGAATTGGCGCGACCCATTTATTCGAGCGAGCTTGTAGGCGCGCAAACGACGACGCGTATACGTGAAAAACTGCGCATGCAAAAATCCATCCTTGGACACGACAAAGTCAACCGCGTGCCGAGAGTTATGTGTGTTATGCGTTCTCGCATGTATTTCCCGTAGTTTTTTTTCTATTTGCGCGCATACGTTCTTACAAAATCGTCGATAATCATTTTAACGCAACGTCCCGAGATAATTTATGATATTAGTTGCACACTAATAACATCATCCAGACACGAACGTGTCGGTCTAAGCAAGGTAAATCTTTATACCTGGTTTTTTCCCGTATGTATATATGTGTATATATATATATATATATATATATATATATATATACATATACATACAGACATGTATATATTACATGATTTTGTTCTACAAAACATGTTTGCACTATTTAGAAACCGTAAATGAAATATTACGATACATGAAGCGTTTGCGCATTGCGGAGTGCTTTTATCTGCGATGCAATGTGTATGTATATTTTTTTAAATGCGCCAGAAACATTACGTTTTAGCGAAGTAATAAAACAAAAGTGTGTTAACAGATTAATAAAAATATATACACACGCGCGTACAGGTGTATACGCACCGACCGAGTGTTCCGCGCCGGAATAAATTGCTTTATCGATATGGCTCAAGGCGAATTTATCGCGATCAGCAATGCAAGGAGTTACATGCAGATTACATAACAACGGACTGTTTGTAACAGAGGGAGAAGGGGGGCTGATATCATATATAGTGATTAGCGGGATAAGCACGTATGTATCTCGCGTGCGATTTCGTGCGTTGTCGTTTAACTTTGGCGTCGAAGTTTACACACGTAAACCAAAACGCGCGAAAGGAAGTTCGGGAAATAGTTCCTCTCTCATCCTCGACGCGATCGTCACAAGCGGCGAAAGGGCGAATTTATCGTCGTGCAAAACTTACATAATAACGTTATTGAATAACGTAGCGTAAGCACAATGCGTTCAATGAATAATGAATTACATAAGTTCGACGTGTATGAAAGGTATTTGCGTGTTTTATACCTCCATTTTCATCCTGTGTGTTTGATATCATGATTCTCGAAATATACGAGGACAAAATAATAAAATCAATGAAAATGTGAGAAAACGACATTATTACTTTATCAGAGGTATGCCGCGTACACAGATAATTTATTTACGCGTGATACCCAATAGTAATAATTCATTTGATGACTGTCAAATAAAGTTTTCTCTTACTCTTATGGTGTCCGCTTATGCTTTTTTACACCATATGTTTTTCTTACATTTTTCATGTTAATGTAAGTATGATGATGATGATAATGATGATATGAAAATGAACGCACGTTTCTACAGCAATCGCTACATTATTTTATACATTATATACGTTGTCCAGACAAAAATCGTTAAAAAATTCACAAAAACTTTGACTATCAAGTTAATTAATCAAGAATGCATTTTTGCGTGCGATACCCAAATTCACACGCAAGAAGAAAGAGCACTACTTTTTCTGTTTAGAATAAAACAAAAAAGAATTTGAAATTGATTTATAGTACACAGATTGCTCGATATGAGCGCGTACGACCGCGACATTCTTCAGGAATTCGGAACCTCAAGGATGCAAACAACAATCCGAGATACGACGATACAAGCGGCAGTGCAACACAAGGATGATGAACGTATGTAAACAACAAGTCGTGCCGAAGCGCGGCATGCTTGGGGCTATTTATAGAAAACGATTATTGTGCAACAAACGCGGCTTTACGTAACGCGTGCGACGGCATTATATATGCCCCGGCTCTGTCGGTCACTCGGCTGTACACAAAAGAAACACACTTTCCTCGCGCCTTCCTGCCTCTTTGTTCTACGATCGTTGTACTCGACGTGAGACAAAAAACCGCACGCCGATATGTACACAAACGAAGACGACGCAAAAAATGACTCGACATACTTCGTTGAGCCGACGCGCGGCGTTGGCTTCATTAGAAATCCGCGCTTTAATAACAGATTATATTTTATTACAATAAAACGCGATTTTACGTAAGCTATGTTTTACTCTCCACGGGACTGGCCTCTCAATATCCGTGAGATAAAATATTTGTACAAATGCGATCTAACATTGCACACACAGCCGTCGGACGCGTATCGCGACGTATAAAAACTCCACCACAATCCTCTTTCCCATCCCTTCCCTTTCAAAAAACAACTCGCCGAGTTAGTTTCTCTCGGAGGAAGTTCCTTTTTCTTTTCCGAAAGAGAGGCAAACGTAATCCCAACAGATTTCGAAAAACGTTCTTCCTCCGCGCGAGCATTGCATTACAAAATGTTACGTAAGAGTGTGAAATGCGGGTGTGTGCAACTCAGAGAACGCGGTGGAAGAGAAATGTCACACACGCTGCGGCAGGCGAGGCATCTCATCGCTGCGTGCGTGAGTGCGTGCGTGAGTGCGTGCGTGCGTGCGAGCGAATGCGCGCGCCATGCTTGTTGGGCGTGAACGCACGGAGAGGAACGCGGAGATTTGCGAGTGTTTCTACGGCGCGACGCGGCGCTACGCGTCCCTGCATTTCCAGCGGAAAGCGGAGCCGGGGCGACGACGCGGCGTCGTGATCCACGCACACACATCGGCCACCAGCCAGCGAAGCAGCCAGCAGGATATCGGGCGCCGGCCGGCCGGCCGGCCGGCATCTCAACAGCTGTGCGCCCGCTCTCTTGTGTGCTACGTTCAGAGACGACGCCGTTGGTCGCCACGGCGGCAGCTACAACGCTCCACCGCGAGAGACAGGTTCAGAGACGACGAGATAAAAGCAAAGCCCGACGCGACACTTTCGAGAGAGACGACTAAAGATCATCCCGCCCGCACTACCGCGATCGTGTTATGAGAAACCCGTGCAATCGCGCCGTGTCAAATGCCGACGTGTGTGTACGTATGTCTATGTACACGCGCCATGTAAATACACACTGACAGATTGGCGGTAGTCGCACACTGCGTGTATCGTCACTACCACCGTCGCACGTATTATCTTTTTTTTTTTTTTGTTAGTTTGCGCGAGAGAGAATTTGAGATAGCTTGAAAGACTCACCCGCACAGTTCGGTCTCCGGCTGAGCAGCCGTCTCGACGATTTCCTCGATCAAAATCCGATCGTCAACACTATCAAACATTGACATATCTTGTCGGTCGGCAGCACCGCGAATCCCGCCAAGCGAATTTCACGTCCTTGACAGCCGTCGTCGCGGCTGCGAGAAGACCACGGGATCCGTTGCTCTCTCTTTCTCTCTTCGATGTCTTCCTTCGCTCGTAGCTCTCACTCTTTCTCGCGGCACTTCTTTCTCGCCCGGTTGTTCGCTCGCCCGACACCGCGCACTTCACCGGGACGCGGGAGGGAAGAGAAACAACGCGCGTTTTATACCAAACACGTATATATATCCGGATTGTGGCACGACGTAATAAAATTGTATACGCGCACACGGGCTCCCACGGCTTCGTCTCGCGAAAAACCCCTTTTTTTCTTTCTCAGCAGATACCGGCGGCACACACGGAGACTCGTCCACGAGACAGCCACACGCTCCGCGCGGCGCGCACACACAACGCCCGAACGCGTTTTGTAATGGCGATCTTTGGCGGGAAACAGCTGAGGGCCCCCACGACGCGCCGTGGATCACTCCGCCGCCCGGCGTCAGGAACGTCACTATGTCCTCCGAGACCAGACCCTTTCCCGTCTCTTCTCGGGAAACTCGCGGCCGTTCTGTCACTCGGTACAAGCGGCTCAGCTGCGAAACGCTTCGTGTTTCCTCGACAAATGTCACACAACTTAAAGTCGCGTATTTATCGATAACACTCGAGAGTGAAGTCACACACGCGTAACATTCACCGCATTTCACGTAGTGCAGATTCACATAACACAGTTCACGGTGGTACATAAAGTCTCGTTTTTCTCACTTGTTAACAACGAAGAAAAATGTCTCGCACTTACGTGTTTCTCACGAGAATCTCCAAAACTCCAAACCGTTACTACGACGCGAAAAGCAGCGACGACCCATCCTGTCGTCTCGTTTCTCGTGTACCGGTAGAATCATCGCGCGCGTGTAAATAATAATAAAAACTTACGCGTGTTTGTGTGCCGCATGAGAGAACCGCCGCGCGCGGCGGCAAGTCCAAAGACAAAGTACAAATCACGTTTACGCGGTTTTATTACACGTGCGTCAGGCGTACGCGTCGCATGTCAACGGCGCGACAAAATATCGGCACACGGAAGCGCGCGTGATAACGTTCGCGGAGAAATTCACTTCGCCGAGACACTTGAAAGTCGCGTCCTCGTCGCGCGGGCGCGTTCGTGCAGAATCGAGGCGGCTTGTGCGCTCGAACGGGGGGAGGGGGGAAGTCGCGCACTTTGCTCTGCCCTGAGCGGCGACTCTCTTTACGGACCAATCCCCCGTCAGCTCATCTTCGTATTGCTCTCGCGATTTCGGTGCTTTCTGTACCCGACGTACACCGATGATCTTACGGCGGCTCGCGTATATCCGCGCGCGAACGCACCTGTGCCCGGCTGTCGCCTATTACGGGAAATATCCGGCGCTAGAACGAGGGACTACTTGCAGGTCGCGTAGGTTTACGCTAGAGGAATGACGCGGCCGCGCGGGAAACATCTGCCAGCTGGCCAAAGCCCCGCCCATAGAATACGCGAGTCTACTCGCGTTTCCCCACTTTTCGTTCCCCACTGCTTACGGAGCCCGAACGTAAGCGTATATACACGAAACTAGCCGACCATCTGTACTACGATCGGCGGGCTCGTATATACGACGAGCGGGGTTTCCACCACGCCGCGACGCGTACCGGCCGCTGTTCGTTCAACGCGTCACGCCATGTTTACGACGCGCCAGACGCGATGCGAAAGTGTACAACCGAAACTCGACCACTGCGCGTCGTGCACAAATCTGTGCCATGCGTTTCAACATGTCGACCACCGCTACCCGCTTTCCACGCGGATAGTCGAATATTGCTTTGACCTCTTCGCGTCCTTGCGGTCGCGAGTCTCCGTAGGCTATAGACGTTATCTATATATATATTAAAGGAGAGTCTCTTTTCGAAAACATGTTGCTCTTTGAATGCATGCACGTACAATAAATCATTGAATAGGACTTCTTTGGCAATGGCACAAGTGATAACGATCGGCACGAATCACACAAGACGACATCCTGCGGGAAATGTTTTAATTAATGGTACTTCGCTGATAACAAAGTTCGCAGCTTTTATCATTTAGACAGAATAAATATCTACATTACCGGTGCAAGGTACGTACAAAAATAAACGCCAATCGATATATCAATTGTAATTTCAATAAAACAAAATACGTTAATTACTCGCGTATACGATTGTTTACGCTCAAAAATGAAAAGTTGGCTCATATATTTTGTTTTAATTAATTACTAACTACAGTTTGTGCGCGCACGAGATTATTCAAAATTCAGCTTCTTACTGAAATATTTATAGTAACAATGTGTAATAGTTCTCTCACTCTCTTTTTTTCTACATACATAATTTAAAGAAATACATCGTATATTGCTAATATTTCTGCGTTAGAAATACTATACGTTTTTCATGATATCTTACATTTTGTCAACATGGAGATCAATGGAAATCAGTGGAAATCAACAAGCGATGAATACATGAATTTATCGCACGAAATTTGTAAAATTTACAGAAAAAGCCTTTTATTTCGTAATATATGACTAAAATTAAATATAAAATATATGAGCTTATTTTCAAATTTATGTTTTATAAAAAAAAGAACTCTTATATAGTAAAGCAGATAATAAAAGTTTTCCGTATACTATATAAGTATAAAAAATTCTTGATAAAATATTCCTATTTGTTTTTCTGTTCTTAATGCCCTATATTCCACATCTGTTTTGCACAAACACCTTCGAAAAATCATGGAATGTACTCATAGTTATTTGTAATAGTCTAATACCGAAATATATATATATATATATATACTATATATATATACATATATAGATTAAAAAACATTTTTTTTATACACTTGAGTAAGTTACAATACCGCACACAGAAAGACAAGAGACGTAGCTAATACGTTTCTAAATATTTTTTCGTTCTGCATATAGTATTGATATAATGACAAAAATAAGAAAAACTGAATTATATTAACTGTATGTTTTTCCTTAATACATAATTTTCCTTTTACATTGTAATTTCTTCACGACATGCAGAATTAACCAGAATTAACTGCACATTTTTGTAATTAACGTGTAGATCTGTCATTACATAAGAATTATTAATATAATTTAAACGTAATATTTAGTACGAGCCTTAAAAACATAGTCAATATTGCTTTTTTTGTACTTACGATTGCGTGAATCTTACATTCAACTAAACATAAAAATTTATACGCCATTTATATTCAAAATCTTGGAAAAGGAGAATCGAATATCAAATAATCTCGCAAAATCAGTTATTTCGTTTTTTTTTTCTTTTTTTTTTTTGCATGAATAACGTGTTATTATAGAATTCTGAGATAACTTGTGCATGAGAACGATACAGTAATTGATTGGCCATTCGCATACATGGAATACTCTTAGTTGTTAAATCATTCTTTTTTTGTCAAAACATATTCAATAAAAAGAAAATAAATTTCTACAGAGATTCCCAAATTGACAAGAATAAATAAACATGATGAATATAACATCTTACGCTACAGTATTAAAATAGTATCTTAAGAATCCAAGCGATATTCTTTAGGTTTATCTGACTGCTTTGATTCGTCGTAGAAGTGATTAAGCGATGGATACAATATCTATTCATCTTACATCAGCATGCATCAGCCAATTAATTAATTAATTAAAAAAGAATAAGCCGTGTATACTTCTCATACGAATGTGTAGCGCCGTGCATTATTGATCTACATAGATCTAGTTGAGTGGCTAAGAGTAACACCATATGTACGATACATATAGAAGAGATTTTTTTTTTTTTTTTTGCATACGCTCTTTTTTTTTTCTTTAGTTCTGTACAGTATATTAATGTCTATATAATGGACTGTGTATTGTATATACAGGAGATAGGAGTGTGTGAATTTAATAGAATAATTATATTCTGTAAATATACACACATACACACACACGCATTGGATTATTGCTCAACAAGTTTAACATTACTTTTGCTATTGAACTGATAAAGAAAAAACTGTTCTTTGTACTTTGTGGTTTTTCAATATACATATTTGTATTAATTTAGCCAATCAATCAAAGTGTAACGTAAATTGCGCTGCATTCTCACTTCGTATTCTTTATTTAGTTATTATTTGAAAAACAAAATAACTTTATGTTTATCGCTTTAAATGTGGCTGATGCATCCTTATGATGTATATTCTTAATTAGTGCAATATAGTAGCATGGATTTACAAATAATGCAGTAAGAGATTGGAAGAGAAAAACTTTCTGCAAAATGTATTATTGAAATATGTCACATATGTACGAGTATGTATATTTAATATACATACATTTAAGATTTCCTTATACACATATTTAGATATAAATATATTTTTTACATATATATATATATATATATATATATAATGTGTATGACATTATATGAAAAAAAGTTAATTATATTTCTTTTTCTACAAAACATTATATAAATAATAATATAATATAATAATATATTAATATATGTATGTCATTTATATATTACTATATTATTATATTGATGTTGTACAACGTGCAACAGGTCAGATGGTACCGGAAAAGAAGAAATGATTCTTTGTGAAAAACTAAGTCGAAAAATGTAAAATAAAATTATTTTGTTCAAGACTTAGTTTTTTTAAAAATCGAAGTTAAAAATTGACATATATTTACGTTTTAGTATTTACGTTTTCGTATGCATTTAATTGATCTCTAAGAACCATGTGCCATTATCGTTATTAAGCGTAACAAAAACTAAATATGATTTCAATTTTTAAACTTGAACATCTTTTCTAACCTTAAGTCTAATTAATTGTACATTTTTAATTTATTTTTGCACAAAGAATCATTCTTGTTCCGGTTATATCATTTGTCCTGCGTCACTTTGTATACAGTTATAATATATTAAAAATTAGATGCTATTATATACCACACTCAATTTAAACCTATAAATAATATACGTATAAACATATTGTTTTAATACACTGGTCTTATAACAAATAATATATGCGAAAGTATTTTTTTTACTTGCCTTACCTGTAAATCCATGTCTAATTTGTGTAACGATGGAACTCATATAGCGCTATGTACTAATGATGTTATAATAATTTTTTATATCCTAATTTCAATCTTTCCTGAGCTGGATTCACTTTGATTTTTAATTGCTGAATTAAATCAAATATCTTTAAAGACGGTCCAACTTTAAACCCTGTCAGGTCTATTACTTGGTCCTTAGTGAGTGTCAGTAATGTCTTTCCATCTATTTTACGTTTACTGAAATTATCGCAGTATGTCGCACAATCGTTAACCCGAAGAAACTGAGCAACATCAAAAACGTTCCACTCAGACGGCACTAAATCACCAGACTCCGAATGTTTTTGTGCACCATCTATAAGCCTCGGTATATATTTACTACTTCCTGAAGTGACCTGGAAATAGATGAATATATTGGAATAATTTAATTTCGTTTCTTTTTTTCTTAATTCTTTACAAATTTACACAAAACTATACAATATTACTTACATTGATGTACGATGTAGCAGTTCTTTCCTTAGGCGGTGGAGGATTAATTTCACTTTGCGTGTCGCTCAATGCTTGACCTTGTCCACTAGTAGGACTAGGCAAAGTTTGGTCGGGTCCAGCTGGCTCTTCAGCCGGTTCCGGTTCTCTGCTTCTCTGTTCCGGTAGGCTCTCCAAGTCGCGCTCTCTCTCTATTTTTGTGCCCTGGGCAGGCTCCACTTCCCGCCCGCGTTCGCGATTCACACGCTCGCTATGGCGAACGAATATACGTTCGCTATGGCGAGGAGGTAGTATATTTTTGAAACAAAGCATCTTGTTGCCTTTCTTCATTTTTCTCTTACCCTTACGTTTAAGGCCTCTTGGTGATTTTACTATACGAACACATACTTGTAAATATCATACAAAAAAAATATTATACAAAAAAAAAAAAAATATATGTACGAATGCGCGTGATTAATACTTACCAGTAGGACTAGTGTTTTTAGGTACACGCGGCCCTTCTAATCTGTGATCAACGAGATCACACCATCCTACTGGATAAATATCAGGACTTTGACAATCTAACCACTGATCATACTCATCTTCCCAACCATCGAAGTGTACTCGTAATAATCTGCCAATCACTCTAGTAATAGTAGCGACACATACCAATCTAGGATCCATCAAATCCGCGGCTTCGAGTCTCATTCCCTCAATAAATCCATGTTGGGGAATGTCCTGTAAATATATAAAATTTATTTGTTCGATTCCGAATATTTCTGTGAATACAATTATATAAATTGCGTGTAAACAAACGTTCAAACAAAATTACCCGATTAAATAAATTAGCAGAAGCGGGTATTGTATTTGTCTCCGCTAGATATGTATCCCATGTGAATGTGGTAGGATCGTAACCTTTCGGCGGTGTCAGCGGTAAACCATGTTGAGAACAAAACCCGATTGGGAAGATACAAGGCGAGTATGAATGATAGCAAAACCAATCGGCGCCAGTCGCGTCCGCGTCGTAACTGTCGATACGAATCATAATGTAATTTTCCTTCAGAACTTGCATGATCGTTGCCGCGCATATGGCTGAGAGATTGAGCGGATCGATAGCTTCAATTTTCATTCCCTCTTTAAATCCACCGGGTGTGTTGTGATAATTCTTTGGCACGTGAAAAAGATCTTCTGTCGCGTCATCTTCGGATAATTTTGATTTGGAGATTCGAGCCAGATATTCGGGATAGGCATCTAGCGTCTGTCCCACTCGTTTGGCCCAACCGACGGGATGTATAAGAGGGGAATCTTCATGGCACCAAAACCCGTTATCTTCCGGAGGTGAATCGTAATATCTAACGTACAAACGTTTGCCGACGATTCTCTGTATTGTTGCAACTTTCACTTGCGAGATTCTATTTTTGTCCACCACCTCCAGATGAAGCCCGCATCGAAAGCGAGACTTCATACTGTCGGTTACTTTATTGTAGAAATTCGTAGGCAATGTTCTTGCGCCGGTTAATCGCCTCATCAAAAAATCCTTCCAATCTTTGTACTTATTCGCAATTGCTGCAAAGATAAATTTGACACGTCAAATTCATCTGCGCTCATACGCGCTTTTGCGAAGTTATCGATTGTTTTGTTTACTGTAATTCTTTTCATACGTCGTTATTTTGTTAGAAATACTTTCGATTACGTACTGTTAGGTGGAATAAGAGGTTTTCCGATTGAGGCACACCAACCAACAGGATGTATGTCGTTAGAACAAAGCGATACCCAAAAATCTTTGTCTGCATTGTGTCCAAAACCCTCGTACCTTAACAGAGCTCTATATCCACATATACGTAACACAGTTGCGACCCAAAACGAATCTGGGAAAGCCACACATACTTCATCACAATCGGTATTTTCTACTTCTACTTTCATACCCACTGTGATGTTATCCCATATTTCCGATATAGGTGCCTAAAAGTAAAATCCATTAAATCGACGATATTACAATCGTATATTGCATGAGAAACATAGAATTGTGCTGCAATTTTAATCTTTAATAGCCGGGAGCTATTTGAACTCTGCACGATAACTTTATACAAGACATATGTTATATATGTTTACAAGTTTTGAATATCAAATACACCAAATTTTAATGAAAAAAGCCGATTCTCTAAAGATTAAGAAAAAATATATATTAAATATTTAATTGTGCAAAAATTGTGTGTTTATGCAGTTTTATTATATTGTCTTTATAACACATTTCACGTTTTCTATACATGATTATCTCAAGATGATCCTTGATAACTTTTCAAGATTATAAGTCCTTATCATTTAGTCTACATATTTTGTTGTAATTTTACATTCACAGAAAAAAATTAACAAAAAATATTCTAAAATAAAATTGAAGCTTAAAACCTATATACTTACATGTTTGAAACAAGAGACTGGCGCAGCACAAAACCCAGGTTCAAGAAGTTGTGGTGTCCAATCATATGAACTGGCCAGTTCTGCTGTTTTCTTTCTTCTAACTGGCAAGTCCTCGGGCATTACAGGTTCCAAGTTAACTTTGTGGTTTTCCTCCGAAGAAGACTCAGTGACTTCTGTTTTTTTCTTTTTTAATTCTCCAGTCTAAAAATTGAAAGTATTACAGTTTTTCTTTACACATTTGTCCTGTCTCTAATATGTTCAATATTGACTTACATTTGTTGACTTTTTTGTTTCATTAGGCGATGCTTGTATAGGTTGATCTATCGAATAAGATGGACTATGTGTCGAATCGGCAGTAAGCGAGCCACATTCTGAAGAACGAGCACAAGCTCTACTGCAAAATCTACGTTCTTTTGTGTAAAAAGCATGTTTCACACCAATAGCACCACACTTTTCACAAACAGCTGTGGAAACACATGTAAATATTTGATACTAACGTATTGTGAGAAGTGACTATTAAATATTATAGTTTAATGACAATGCTAAATTTACCTATGCCATCTTTACGAATAGGAATGAAATTCAAATCGGTGCAAGGTTGATAAGCAATTGGTGTCTTCAGAACAAGTCCAGGATGTTTTATGGGCTTTATTTTTCGATAGTGATTATTATAATGCTTGTCTTGAGTAGTTTGAGTCGCAGCATTAGTCATTACTTGTTCTTCTTCCTCCTCTTCTTCTTCTTCACCTATGTAATCTTCCAATGTTAAATATTCACTTATTTCTTGTTTTTCTGTCTCTGAATCATATCCCTTTAAAACGAAAAAAACAATTCTACAATTTATAGAGTTGTAATTATCTATATATTTAAATAATTAAAATTTCTGTTTTATGTAAATTACTTACAAAATATGAAAGATTAACTTAAATCAAATTCTCTTGAACAAAGACCATATACTCACTCCCTGTAAGTCTTGAGTATCAGTAGCTTCTTCTGCCTCACCAGGCTCTGAACATTCTGTTGAAAATTGCTGTGGTATATAGCGCACCATGGTTCCAATATGATGATTTCTAATCTCTTCATAAGGATTTGAACCAGGTGAGAAAAAAGGATTCTCAGTTTGTCGAGGATCCAGCATAAGCTCATGAGTAGGTTCTGCGTGCATCATCACATCCCCCATCCATACCATTCCTAGTTGTTCAGGCAACCCAGGGATGGAAGTATACACTGTATTCACACACATACCCATTCCTACATTCACATCATTCACCAGTTGTTACTCTTAGCGAATTATTAGTGCGCAAATATTTCTTTGCAAATTCTGCTCATTGAAGAGAACACACAATGAAATATTTGAAAGCAAGCAGACTTCTGTGTAATATTCCATGCTGAGATAAGCAATTATTATCACTTAGAGATTAATATATAATTTATGCATTTGATTTAAAAACTAAGAAAAAAAAGAGGATAAGATTCTAAATTATCCACCTTTGTGTGTGCATCTATGTTGCGCGCGCGCGCGATGCATAGCTATCAAATTACCGTCGAGACCACAAACTTGGTAATGTTCATGTTTTTGCCGCTCTTTTTTTTCTGTAAATCACCCGGGTGTTCAGATCGGAATGTGACACTAGGGACGGTACACTTTTATTTAACCTCTCCTGATATCGCCGCGTATCTACGCGATTGTCGTGCGCGCACGGACGAAGTTTCACTCGCGAGCTGTCGCCGAGGGAAGCGACCGGCCGACATATGAGACAGCGTTAAGCCGCATACGAAAACAAGTTACGTACCATTAGAAGCTTGCATGTCCATGACAAAGAGTCGGGTCCGATGATACCTTCGACGTTTTCAACCGGTATTACCGTAATCTGCTCACGGTGCGAAGCACTTGTTCCATCTCGATAAGCGGACAACGCATCGCCACTGCTTCGTCTTCGCTTCACCGGAGTATTAGATGAAATCTATCATTTCCCTGAAAAGTCACATCCCTCAAATAATAGGGCAAAACATTCGGCGGTAGACTGGTCGCTCGCCCCACTATTTTCGTCCTCCTATCAAGGCTGGCAACTGATAAAGCTGGAGCTAGAGGCGACTCGTAATGGCGGATTCGGTCGCGTACGCGCACACACGCAAGTTTCCTTCAAATGAATTAGCGGATGCGTTCAGAAAACATTGCTGAGCAACAGTTGGATAAATTTTACTAAACGCGCTACGCTCAAAAAAGTACGCGCTCATTCAACATTTCTGTTATTGTCGATTGTTGTGAAAATTAATTTTTGCTTTTGTCAGATTCGTGTTTTCTGTTGGTTTATGAATCCCCATCTGTTTTGAATGAGAAAATGGCCGCGTTCGGCGGATATCAACAGTTGAGACATCGCTTTGCGCGCTTATTCTTTACGATTGGCAATAACTTTTACATCCATAACAGATCTAGAGGAATAGCCAGTTATAAACAATAAAGTGATGTTCAATTGTCGAGTCCGCAGAATGTAATTACGAACATCTGACACATTTTGTTTCATTTACTATTGAATATGATTTGACATTTAGTAGTCAAGATATTTGTCAGAAATTTGCGTTTTTGCATTCAAGTAATTTTATATATAACAGCCTTTATTATGCATACATCGCGTCCTTTCTACTCTTCATACATCTGCGTCTCTTAAGGTCGTTCTACATTCGTCGCAAAGAACAAACGCAAGTAGCAGATCTCGTAGAATTGACTAATCGTATTGGTCAAATTAGCCAATCAACCAAAATGATTGGTCAATTTTGCGAGACTGCGTTACTTGCGTTTGCGTCTTGCAATTAATATAAAACGACCTTTAAGTTAGATGCGTAGTGATTATATCCAGTATTGATAAGGTACCGATGGTTGGTTGTCAAACTGCGTTATCGACTCGTTGAAAATGCGTCAAACTTTACTGTGCACATTATGTAGCAAAAGCAAAGTGACGAACGGAGTGTCGCAAAAAACATCTTTTTACGAAAGACTTGTTAACAATTGAACTGCGATTCTTTGAGCAACTTGCGTAATTCAACGCAATTATGGTAAATTATAAATATGCGTACATTATGCAATGAGATTTCAGATTAGCGAGTTTCTTAACCTATATGTGTGTGACGTTTGACAAAGACTTGCGTTTGGGGAGCGCGTTATTCAATCTTTGGTTTACATTTAATGAGAGATAAAGAATACAATAGCGCAGATAGTATGCTCTCCGAAAAATTAAAGTTTTTAATTATGAAACAGTAGTATTGGATAAAAACAAATTCTTCCTGTGCAAAAAGCTACTTATTGTGCAAAAGATCTTGTTTATTTAGTATAATAACAACTGTTATTATATTGTATTTTTTAAATCAATTCTCTTATTACTTAAAAATGATTAAATTTGGAAGAATACTAATTTAATTTTTGTTGTGGCAGTCTGCCATATTCAATTTCCAGAGTCTGCTGACTGTTGGATTGCTGCTGATATGCACCTGTACCTACATCAGAGCATTCTCTCCTAACTTGTTTGACAGGAGGTTGGGAAAAGTTGGGTAAGTCAAAATAGAATGTCAATAAAAATGCATATATACAATATATAAACATTTGTATATAAATATACATAATCCATACATATGTATATCTATATAACATTTACCAAAATGTTATTCTTATAGTTTCCAGGGTACTTTTTGGAAATGTGCTAGGATTGGCGAAAGAAAAAGCCCCTATGTGGCTTTTTGTTGCGTTTGTATGGCGTTTAGCATATTGTTTTGGTCGTAACATTCCTGTGTAGTTTTTTAACCAATGTGCATTTGTGGTAACTAGATAGGTCACACTCTTTTGTATATTTTAATGTACTTTTAATATACACACATATATTTATGAGCGCAGAAAGGTTGGCAATAAAAAGAATAAAACAATTTTGATAATTTATTTAGCGACAAACAGCTATATTTGTCTTTTCAATGATACATAAAAATACACTTGTTTAAGCTAGACTTAAAAGTCAAAACGAACATCATTGCTAAATGTATGATAGTTCTTCTTTTTTCTTTTATTTGTCAACACGTTTTTTTTCCCCCAAAGCTATATATATTATCCAATTTGAGCACATTTCCTCATTGTATTCCCGTAATATATCTTTCCTTCCTATAAACAACAACATTCTCTTTAATATTATTGTAGAGTTATATTGAGCATCTGTGTGATATACAGAGTTCATTATGTAGGTAAATTTAACATATTTTTTGCTCCGTGTGTGCGAATAGGATATGCTATCTTCTCCGTGATAATGAACCGCTCAATGACAACTAAGAGACTTGTACTCCACATTGATGGTTATTATAAGGTTTTTTTTGTTTTTTTTTTTGTTTTTTTTTGTTTTGTTTTTTTTAAACGATCGTCAGATCACTTTCTCTCTCTCTCTCTCTCTCTTTCTCTCTCTCAACTTTAACGCTCTTTGACATTTTGTTTGCGTCACTTTACAGTTGTCTTAATTACAGAACAAGATATGGTTCGTAGTTTTGCGAGGAATATATCAATCAAGTGACACACTGCTATGTCAAGAAAATAATCGAACCGCGTATATAAGATTGTTTAACATTTGTTTAACAATTTCTGGTTATTGTGTCGCGTATATGTAAATAACGTATGTCTACGTATATTGTATACTCCAGAGATTTATATTATTTATATTATTTATATGTATATATATATATATATATATTCATTCTTATTGAAAAATGTACACATTCGCAATTCTCAAAATGAGAAGCTGAGCATATCCTATACAAAAAACTGGCATGGGAAAGCCGACTTATATAGAAGAGCGTGTCTTATTCAAGAAAGCAAAACACACATCGGTCTCATTCCTCGCAATTTTAACCACTTTATATATACTATAGCCCTACAACATGGTCTTTGCTTCATTATCGACATATATAAAGGTACAGTATCTTGTCTACGAGTAATTTGAAAAAATACTCAAAGTAATCAAAGTGACGCCTATATGTATAATTTCCTAGAGTAGAGGTTTTTTTCTGTTCGATACGCTATTATATGCGCTACGGATATGATTTTTATTTCGGATATGAAACGCGACAACGCTCGCTAGAGAGATGTCATCAAGTACATCAATTTACTCTCTTACATCACAATAAACAAAGATATCTCGTACTTATCTCTTACATACAAATTAGTATGCTAATTATTTGTCTTGCGTTTGGGTACGATCGCGTAATTGTCCGAAGAACGTCGGTGATGATTCATCGATAAAGAGACAATATTCAATAGCAACGTAAGGGATGTTCACTTGAACCGTCACTGTTGCAAGTTGTATCTAGTTGAGATTGACGATTCAATTAATTCTGTGAATTATTCTCTTCTCGCTGGCGACAGCGACAGTTCATTTGAGATAGACACCCTGCATATGTATAAGGCTTTTCACGCTAACGTTATATGTAATTGCCTAAATTATCGCCTATTAATATTACAAAATCCAAAAAGAAACGATTATTTTTGAATAAAAAAATCTTTTCCTCGTGTAATTAATTCTCGGACAGCGGTCAATTTATTTGGCAGTTTAAAATATTGCTTCTTTTTCTCTTTCTCGTTCATCAATCTTTAGATTTTATTACGATTTTCAATTTTTGACAAGAACAATAAACATTTCATGAAAATTTCGCAGATGCAAATCGAAATCAATTAAAAAGAAGAAATATTTAACAATTGACGAAGCTTTTATGGGATTAATATAGCATTCCATCGACCGAGAGAGTTATAAAAGTAGTAGAAATATAACGTTATATCTTATTTAATCCAATCAAAGAGCAGATTTTTCGCTCACAAATTTTTTGCACTTTAGCAACGAATAAAAGGGCCATAAAAAATACGTTTGTAAGCGTCTTTTGATAAAAATCCGCGGCGATTATTTCGGGCGATATTCGCCCATATTAGAGGATCAAATTCTTTTCTTCTGCCGTAGTTTCTGTTCTTTCGCGCGCGTAAAAGCGTCCAAATGTTCCCACGATATTTTCCTCCTTGCTGCTCGAGACCATCAATTTGGGACTAATTAAACCGAACCATCGCCCTTCTCTCAGCCAGCTCGCCCTCGTCGTTGTCTTAGAATCATTTCTTTCTGCGTTGCGAAGAGATCCGGCTTCTTTTGTGAGCATCCTCGCGCTCTTGCTCGTTCTGTCGGATCGATGAATACAATTCTGTTGTCGACTCGTTATATTAGCTTTCCTCACGATCAAGTGACTCTTGTTGTCTTGTTCCTTATCGCACCATTGTCGAGAATAGTATCAGGCAGAGCGGTAAAATGACCCGCTTTCCAGCGACCGCGACCGCGGTCGCGTCGCTGCGATCCTTGAGATCCTGGTGGTTCTGGTCGTTGCGGTGGTTCTGCTTGACTACGTTGCCCTTCATTAGAGACACGCGCGGATCCGCGGTAGTCGTCGTGGTCACGTGTTTATAGATCAATCGGGCGGTGCTCTTTTGCATGGCCGGCGTGCTCACCTGCTGATGTGGAATCCGATTGGCCGTGCCCGGCACAGCCTTTGACCTGTTCCGGTTCAGTCGCTTCGAGTTGGTTGAGGTGGTGCGGGTAGGCTCGGTTGGTGCCTGAATCTCTGAAAGTTTTTACACAACATACAAGGTGAACCAGACGCTCCGCTTTTTCAGAGTCTTCTGTTTTTAAAGGCTTACTCGTGTGCCTTTATTTTTTATTTTTTATTATTTTTTTTTTTTTTTTTTATGACCTTTCTCGGTTCTTTATGCACACGTAAGCTCCCGCCGTGTTACGATAAATTTAGGTAAAATTTAGATAAAATGTCGGTTTTTATACAAGGTCTGAAGCGGACTAATTATACCTACGATATATTCTAGTTTTTAATAATTCAGAAAAAGATATGTAGTAAAGAATGTTTAATGCCGCTTGATTTTTATTAAAAATTGTGCTTGTATTATCGCGTCGATAGAAATAACCGTGATATCAATTTTTCGCGTGATATCAAAATAATTGTGATGCGAAAATAAATTTCGTGCAAACCGGATCCTCTCGTTAGCTGTCAGAAAGTGACAGAGAATGACGTATTCATTCGACCTTATATATATATACGTATATATACAAGGGGCTACCTACCGTAAACTCGGAGGGTTGCTTCGGCTTTTCCCATACTTGAGGAAGCTGAGCACGTGTATTCGCCCAAATCCGTTTTCTCCAAGCGTCTTATCTTCAACACGATCGTCGTCTTCCATTCCTCGTCGGGGTTTCCCCGCTCGTCGATTTCGTACCTGCCTCTGCATTGACATATCACTTACGTTTAGCGCGTCGAGATAGGGATGCGAATAGATTCCGTTATTCGACATCTCTCGTTAGAATAAACCGCGCGCGCCGGCATCGCCGGGATCGATGTAGCAAATCGCGATGACCGAGGTCGGGAGAACAGTGATTCAACAAAAAGCCGAGCGCCGGCGACGAAATGTTTTGCCTCCTATATCGAAGAGATTGTCGAACAACGGATTCTCTCTCGAGCTCGAGGAACCGGTGACCCAAACTGTCAATATTGCCTCGACACATACCCGCTCATGATAACTTGCTCCTTCCGCATCCACAAGTTAATCGTCTTGGGATAAGCTTCGATCAAGCAGATTAGCGACACGTTTGTATCCAGGGGAGAGCTGAGCAGCTGGTTGGGCGCCTTTGCGCTTGGTGAGACTAAAATTACGTGCGAGAGAAATGTGAGAGGAAATAGCAGGCACATGTTTGATATACAGTTCGTTACTGTGAATTCAAACAAATATAGATTTTTTTACGACAATCAGAGAATTTTTCCGCTTCTGTAAATAGAGGTCGTATTTTCATAAGCGATTCCGTCTCGCGTAATGGCGGATGATAATATTTTATTAAAATGTCACATCTCCAGCTTGATTTAAAAATAGAGGGTAAATTGAACAAACAGACTCTCGTCCGTCTGTGATATCAAGCGATATACTTATATAATTGATTTGATTAATCTTGAAATGTCACCGGACGAAGTGCGTCATACAAATTGTTTTCGAGTACTCACAATTTACTTTTAGATTAACCCTTTTGCTGACTGCCGGAGGCACTTCGTTTTTCGCTATGCAAAGATAAGCCCCCATTTGCCTCCTGTCTACCCTGGTTAATTCTAGCTTCTCGCCGGTCTGGTTGTCCACTAGAAAATCGTATACGTTATATGAATATCTTGTTGAAAGCTGCTCCCTCGTTGACCGTATAAGCCGACGTGTTTAACGCGGTCCGAGTAATTATTCGCGAAATACACCTTCCGGAGGAACGCAACGATAAGCTGAATATGAATTTGTAAAGTAAAATTCGTCGCCTGGATTTATCACCACACCAGTGGTAAAACTGACATTTACTATTCCTGCGTGAGCATCAAAGAAGTAAGGTTTCGCTCGCGCTTTGTGATTATTTATTTGTAATTTTGTTTTTATACACACTTATAAAACTGCGGATACATCATTTATTTTTTGAGATTTTTTTTCTTCAATTGCTATTACGTTGTATCAATATTTCAGTAAATATTAATTAATTACGATTAATAGCGATGCATAATGAATAAGTACGTCATGAAGAATTGTAGCTCATAAAACGCGGGCGCCACATTAATTCAGTTAATTACAGAAATTTTTTCAGCTTTGTACACCATCGAATTTAATTTTACTCTGCACATCGCAACTGTTTATCGCGAAAGCGAGGAGAGAGATAACGAAATTTTGAAAATCCATATTTCTACATATATGTGTTTACAATTTCCATTATTCAACGAGAAATTGCATTTAGCGCGCACGTGTAATAGACGCTTTTCAAATAACTGAAAGATAATGAATCATATTATTATCAAACGGACGGCCGACATAAATCACGCGTGGAACATGTCGTTTCGTGTTCGCGATAAAATGTGTCAGAATTTAATAAGATCGATCGAAAATGCAAGATGCGTGATTTGTGCTGACAGCTGATGAAATTCGTGTACGTCCAGCGTTGCGCAGTCACTTGTATTAAACTGATAATTATGCAGTGTTCGATTGCGTCGTGTATGTACGAAAACATCTTTTTTTTTTTTTTTTTTCTATTCCGGATATTTAATTATCGTGTCGTGTTCGATATTCGTTAATGCTAATCAAATAACATGATATTTTACGGGAAAGCGATAGATATTAAAGAATTCGTAATTATAAAAATATAGAGTAACGTAGATTTTTTTATTCTACAAAAATTGGAATAAATTGCAACACAAATTTTTTTATATACGTAAATCAATCTATATCGATTAATAAATTAACTTAATAGACTTCGTACAGATTAAACGTACGTATGTTGGAAAAAGCAGCGGGGAAAACTATAGTAGCGGAATACAGTGTATATATATATATACACCTAACGTATAAGGATCTGAAAGAGTATATACTATATATATCTTTTTGTGACACATCGGTATGTATTGGAAATCGATTGATTGCTGAAATCTGTCTCTCTAGTGATTGTCAATCATTCCAATTGAATGTCAATGGCTGTACAAGCACACTCTTTTAATTCCACACGGCCCACCAGGCACTCGTGTGATGTTGCAAATATTTCTTTCTTTTAACCTGCTGTGCAGTCCGAATCTATTTGCGGCGCGTGCGACTCGTCGCAACTGCACAAAATTCTTCGAGTGCAGATGTCTTACGACGAAATGCGGCGCGCGACTCAACGTGCCCGAAGGATATTGAAAGTCATTGCGAACAAACTAATCTCTAGTCGACGGAACGTGTTCTGCCGTAATTGCTTTCGATCGGGATCACCTACGTGTGTGAATTCACGATATCTTCATATTCTCTTAAAACGCTCGGGCTATTCGTCTGATTGAGACACGTCGGATTACCGAGAATTAATCTAATTGCGCGAAAATGAGGACGTTAGAGAATATTTGTCTTCATTAAAAAATCTCAACTGTCGAGATATTTTCAGAACTTTTTATTATTTTACTTTTTTCTTTGCTCGCATACACATACACACACATATATGATAAGATTTTCTATGAATTATGTATTACGCGTAAACCAACAGTAAACACGCGATTAAATCTGCAATAGAGCTACGTGACACAGAAGGGGAATAATACATTCGCGTTGGCGGTTTTCTTCGTGGAAAGGATAACTTCATTCCGAAATAACACGATATTTCACGTTGCGTAGGCGCGTTGTCGTCACAAAGGGACAACAAATACAAAGACCGCCGGAAACAATCCCCGTGGATTATAAGGGCGATATCTTACCTTGTATCAACGTATCGTGAACACCCCTCATGAGTATGAAATCACTTTTCTCGCGTCTCCAGTACACGCGAGGCTGTGGCCGCCCGGACGCTTTGCATGTCAACGTCGCGTTGTCGCCTTCGGGCACGGACACTTCCCCGTCCGAAGTGCCGGAACTCAAAATGTCAGGCGGCACTGAAAGAAAGATGACAGATAGAACTGTCAGATCGGACGACATGATAAAATATTTTAAAGTCACATTAATCGGTTATGTCGAAAGTCTGGTATTGAAAGTCAGGAGAGAGATTCGCGATAAAATTAGGAATCTTTTTCAACCTGGTGTGTGAATATTTGATACAGAGTATAGGATTATAAAGTTTACATAAAATATGCAACAGAGCGCAGAGGAAACCTGTGTAAAACGATGAAAAAGAGAGAGAGACTTGTTTTATGAAAAATTATACTGTGTAATTTACAACAATATATATCACAATGAATTACAAAGATATCACGCAGAAACAAATATTAATATTTGTCAAATATTTATGGCTCTGGAACTAAAATGTTTCTACTCGACATAATTGTTTACGCTCATCTGCAAAATTAATATCAAGCGATGTTTTTCGAAGTACGAGACCATTCAATTATATTCCATTCTAGGAGAATATACGTTCCGGAAAAATTAATCTCACTGCGTGCATACGTTTTTCAAAAATAATTGGAAGAATAAAACGCGATTGCGAAGCTCTCTCTCTCTCTCTCTGGAATTAATATTTTTGTCATAATTTATTTTGTATTTAGTTTTACACACAGTAATGAGAGCCGAGAACGTGAGTTCAATAACAAAAGAATAATAAAGCAGCTTGTGATGCGTGTTTTTATAAACTTGCTTGCATTGTACGTACACGAAATGTAAAGTATACAGAACGTTTTATCGTTGCGACCTTTATGGAATGAAACGAATTTCGCCGATACACCGCACGCGCGCGTCCATTTATCACAAATTCAACACGTGTCCGAGGATTATGACGCAATTTCGCCGAACGTCACGCGCTCCGTTGTCTACGGCGAAACAATTCACGGATCAGATCGAAATCGCACAATGTATCTTCATGCAAGTTTCTCTCTCTCTTTCTCTTTCTATCTCTCGGCGTCTTTTACCGACGTTCAGTTGGAACGGAACTTCGCGGACGAGGAGATTCCGTATTGCCGTCATTCTAATCGGATTTAACCGAAACGTTGCTCCCGACGTTGGCGCAACGCACGATCGAAAAATCATCTCAAAATCATGCCTGTCACACTCGACGGAAATGAAATATCGAGAAGAACATCCTCGGACACGAGAGAGAGAGAGAAAGAGAGAGAGAGCGTTTTCCCGATGGAATTCCGTCCAATTCGCGGAACCGCTCCGAGTCGTTTCAATTACAATCATTCGAGCTGGTCAAGTATGTCACGATAATATATATTACATATATATACATATATAATATTATATACACATATGTACTAGCGTGTATGTGAACCGATTGAGAAATGGCATAAAAACAAGATGACATTTTTCCGTGTGCGTTTCTGCACAAAGGAAATTCACTCGACGGCGATGTCTGAAAACGACGAACACATCAGGCAAACGCGCACGCATGTGATGGAACGCATCGCGTTCTTTCCGTTCTTTGCCGTTTCTTGTGCATCCTCTCACGCACAAAAAAGCATCCATATACGATATTACTCGCGAAGGTGGGATGCGGCGCGATATAAAAGTGAAGTAGTGCATTTCACGACGACCGTGATGTGGCGAGGCGCAATGAGCGCGTTTTGCGCGTGTGCCTTGATGCCGAAATTGAGGCACGCAGCGTGGAGGAGCATCCTCCGGGATATTGCTGATGTGAAGCTGTGGCGGAGCAAATATTGAGTTGCTACGTCGTGTGTTACGTCGGTGTAATTAACGTTAAAAGGAGATAATGTAAATTTAATAGGAACAGTTTGGCCTGACGTTTGCGCACAAAGTACGCGAGCATCCATCAGCTGACGCAGTCGGTAAGCACTAGTAGTAGACTTTCCATCACGTCGACTTTCGAACTTCGTTATCGCGTTTAATTAAACTATAAATTAAAGCGCAGCCGTTAGCGTTTCTTATATGATCGGTAATGCTCCTTGTTAACTAACTCACATCGAATCGATGTACATATATATATGTACGCCAACTTGTGTGAGAAACCACAACTGATTTGTTCGATCAAGTTTTAGCTGTTTTATAACTGAAATAAAAGCTGTTAAATAACCGAAATAAAAGTTACAACAAAAAAAAAACCAACGAGATTTTGTCAAATATTCGCCTCGATCGTGCTCGAATCCTTTCTGATCACGTTATCAAGATGCAGTAGCAACGCGCCCTGCGGTGTTATGTACATAGAGCCATGCATAAACGCGCGCGGTGAGAAATGCTGCGCGTTATGCATACGCACACGTGCGCAGCGGCCTATTCAAACGCGCGCGCCGCAACAGCGGCGAGGCACGCATATTTTCCCGGCCCCCAAAGCCTCTAATCGAAACGCAGTGCGTGCGTACATACGTGACGTCTCTGCCGCAAACCTGGCCGGTCGGCCGGCGGAATGCGGCGTAACGCGTGCAATTAGGCATACCTAGGACGTCCACGCATCCCAGCTGGCTTATCATCGGCTTGGTGTTGAGCTGGCACATGTAGCAGCCACGGTCGGCCTCCTTCAACGCCCGGATATGCAGCTGCCAAGTGGCCTCCTCGTCCTCCCGCGACTGCGTCTGATTCTTCGTCTTCGCGTTCTCCAGGGTGACGAAGAACCGGGGCGAGTGCGTGACTCTGCGATCTCCCATCGACAGCACCGTCTGATCCTCGGCACGTAGCCATCCCACCTGCAAATATGCGGGACAAATATTTCGGATTCTTTTATCACGAAAAACCGAGGCGAGCGAGAAACTGAATCGCATCTCGTGTTGTCGAATCATCACTACGGGGATCACACGCGAAAGAGATTTACTCTCTCCCAAACGCGCGAGCGCGCTTCCGAATCCAAGCAAATACTGGGATCTATCTTGCAAAGATATTGAAATTTCATTGAGAGAGTTCAACTGCATTTTCGGCCGTGGTTCCATAAATTATTACGCTATAACGACATACGAGAACACCGCTCCCGCGGGAATGTGAATGTAGAGAATGTCCATTATCACGCTGGTGTGTTTAATACGGCAAATTTCGCTTTGTACAATTTCAAAACCGATTTTTCTATACGCGTATCCACGATATAAATTACTCGCACGATTACTCTCACGATGATATTACGCGCGAAATGATCTGTCATAAATTTGCCGAGATAATATTACTCCGTGAAGACACGACGTATGTTATTTCACGTAATAACGGAAATATAAGCCTTGAGGATCATTCGCCGCGAGGGGCGCCCGTCCTGTATTTTCTCCGGTTCTCGGGCTATCAGCTCGAAGAGATAGCCGGATCCCGTAATGATATCCAATGACCGCGCGAAGATTAACATCAAATATCGTCTTTCGTTCGTGTCCCATTATAGGTTTGACGAACCCCGGACTATGAACGAGATTCTGTCCGGACACAATATTATATTGCGCGCGCTATCGTCAAGTGCACGCGCGACCGAGCGAGCGTATGCACGTCGGCAGTAATTGCTTTTAGGCAAGTACGCATATTGTACCTGAGGCTTGCATCGAGTTTGAGGCCGGGCCTCGGGCGATACTCTGTGTGCGGGCCGGCGACGGAAGCGCAGGAATCAGCGACGACGAAAGGTTCAATTTAATGTCGTATCTGGGCGCTATGGCGCCTCACTTAACCGCTAGCCTTCGCCGCGTTATCTCTGACGATGCACTTGGTAATTAATCTCAAGTGACTGTTGTGCGACCCACATAACCACCTCCAGCCATACACGGGACCTGGTTACATGCCGTGAGCTACCATCGGGCGCGCCATCCGGCGCGTCGTGTTACTCATACACTCGCGCGCGGCGATGACACGCGTGTACCTAGCCACAATCCCGGCGACTGGCTTAGACGGAGGGGTTGATTGTTGAAAACAAGCTTAATTGGTCTTAAGAACATTGCATACACCGCGTCCTGCCCCGATATCCGCGCGCCCGCGCGCGGGGACGTGCGTGACGTCGTCGAAACGGAATTCACGCAGAAGTATTAACGCAATTTTTTTTACTTGGCTCTCTTTATTAGACATTTCTACGTAGTTCTAATTGAAGCGCCGACTTCAAAAGCATTCTTCGGAATATGCGAACGCATAACCGGAGCATTACAAAGGGTGGAATTAATGTTGAAATTAAATTTGTGCGCCTCGCGAGACGAAATTTGAAAAATAGAAAGAGAGAGAGAGAGAAAAAATGGATTCTAAACTTTTTCTCTCTTGCCTCGCGGAAATAATTCAGTCGCGGATATTGTGATTTCATCTGAGAAAAAAGAAAGAGAACGTTTCCGTTTCGTCGCGGTGTCACTCGCGATTATGTTAATAAAAAAGAAGCGGCGAAACTCGTCTCACAGCTTAATCGAATCGATGTGTAAGTAGTACAATATGAATCGAGTTACCGGTTAAAGTCGAGTATTCCACGAGAAAGACGAGACGCTCGTATTTCCGCTATCGAGGAAAGGGTTGTACGAAGAGATAACCGAGGAGAGAGGGGAAACGGCGCTGTTTGAATCCTTCTGTTATCGAGATGGGTACAATCGACGTTCGCTTTTAAGTACAATGTCGCGGTGGAACAACTGTTATTCTATATGGAAGGAGAAAAAAAAAGAGAGCGTCGTCGGTTCTTGCAGGATCATTATCTTCGTGAAAAGAAAAAGAGATAACGATTTCGCTCGACGCCGGCTCCGGAATAACGCGCGCCGTGGTCTCTCTCAGGGTTTTCCCTTCTCTCGCGGAAGCGGCATGCTTATCGCGCGAAAAGCTCCTGAGGATTCAAACGGCGACTTAAGTTCGGCATTTTGCGTGGTCACGATCTTGAAGACCGGCGCGATCTTATATATCCGTCGGTCGTAATCTCCGATTGGAAAGGATAATTAATGAGAAGTATAAGTCTGAAATTTCTATTACGCCGCACGCGTTCTTCGCGAATAATGTGCTTTTCTTCCATCTTTGTCGCGATTATATAGCAGTCCGCGTTTTAATCCCGCGACGTGTGTGTGTGTGTGTGCGTGTTTCCGATTGGATTTTCTTCTCCTAAAGTTCCCTCGCGACTTTTCATTTAGAAACACAGAATTATATATTCATTCTGTTTCAGGCGCATTACATATAGATATCTATTGAATCCGTTCGCGGATACAAAATTTAAAATAACGTCAATAATTTATGACACGCTAATTAAAATTTCCGCATAAAATCACAGAAATTTGTGAAACTTTATAAAGATCGATAATAATTTAATTACACCGCTAATTTTATATTGTATGTGAAAAAGAAAAAGAAGATCGCGCGGGTACAATTACGTAAAGCTACGTTTATGTTAAAAACGATTTTCCTTGTGAAAGTTCAAGATGCTCAATGATAATCCTTATAAGAGAGGCTTCAGTATTAATTATGCTGTTGTAGATACAAATCTCATTCTGCTCTATAAAGCGGATGCTGCTGTAACTCTTTATTGAATATTAAAATAAGATACATCAGACAGCGTTAAAACGTGATTATAAATGCAGTATATTTTATAATTATCATCATCCGATATTGGAGATTAAATAAATGAAATCCAATAATAGGCTGAATGAAAACCATTAAATAAATAAACACACGTTGAATAACTGTTTTATATTCAAGAATATAGTTGTCTTTGAATGATCAATTATTTTCACCAACGAATACTTTGCTGAACAATCTAAGAAAGCATGTAAGAAAAAAGAAGATTAAGTTACAAGAAAAATTTGCTAAGCCTATTAAATTTTTTATCTTGCCAATAAAATGTTTTGTTGATAAAACAAAAACTCAGAAAATTTTTCTCACAGTAACTAATTTTCTTGCTAATATTCTAACAAGATTTTTTCCGTAAGAAATTTATTATTATTTAAAATACACATCTAAGAATGAAAGAATGAGCGCTTTAGAAATATATTTTTATACATAACGATAATGTAAATTTATTAAGTGAACAAGCTTTTACACACTCAAATATCAAATGAATGATTACTCGATCAAATTATTAACGGCGGCAATCACGCGCGATTACACGCATAATTAATCTCTTCGGCGCTCGTCCGCCGTGCAGTATCACTTGACGGCCACGAGCAAGCGCAAGACTTATTTATTTATAAACTGAGTGAAATCTAATGATTATTAATTATTATATATTTATTTATAAACTGTGAAATCTAATACTTATTTAAACTGAAAAATTGCACAAAAATTGACAAGCTACTTATAACAAAGGACGACGAATAGGATAAACAGTCACCAAAGATGACAGTAGGCTGTACGTATGCTTTTGGCGACTGTCGACTTTAGTCGACGCTCAGCTGTAGGGATGCTTTCAGCGACTGTCGATTGTAGTCGACGTTAGTACCGAGGGGATTAAGTTTGATTAGATTAGCGAAGGATATTCGGAGGCGATGCGTAATCGGCTAGAGATCCTTTGAGAGAAGATAACTGATAACGTCCAGCGGAACGTTGTCGGGCGCGTCGTCGTTACAGTTTCTTCTCTACGCCCGTGATTCGAGAGTTACTTCGGCCGAGTGTGCAGTTTCATTGTGTTCTTTAACTTAATAACTGAAATACTATTTTCTCTATTTCGTTATTCGTATATACGTACATCCCGGATTCGCAGTACTGTTGCGCTACTTTCGTCTCCGCGCTTTTATCCCGGGGATTTTCCGCGAGTTCGTTGCAACAAGAAACGCTCTCGTTGCACGGCGGAAAGAGAAAGATCTCCTTTCTCTCCCTCCCGGTTGATAAATTAAAAACGAGTTCTATACTTCGCCCCCGGACGGAAGAACCGCTATTTCCACCGTTAGCCTTTGTAAGAGCATTAGCACCTCGAATCTGAGGCTTACGTTTCTTCGCCGTGTCTCTCACCGAAGTATAAATCTTCTTCCGTGAATCGTCCGTGACGAATCCGGTGCCGTCGCCGGCGGCAGTTGTCTCTTTCTCTCTTCTCTCGCTCTTTCTCTCTCACTTTCTTCTCGCCATCCAAACGAGGCGCAAAGTATTTTCCCCGGGAAAGCACTCCGGACAGACTCGATGGCTGACACACATTACCCACGCAGTTACGAAATTCCCCGGTGGGCACGTCCGCGTCGGTGGTCGGTCGGGGTACCCCGGCGGTGTAATATTTCGAGAGATCCCGTCCCACGAATCTACGTTAGCGCTAAGAGATTGCTCCTCATACCCCTTTACCGTTTACCCCTCTTTCTCCTTCCCTTTTCCTCTTCCTCTCTCCATTGTAATCATGGAAACAATCATTCTTCTCTCTCCCCGGCTTCTCTACTCAGTCCGGTGTGCCACTGTGTTCCTCTCCTCGCCCTTCGCCCTCGCGCTTTCTCATACTACCCCCTTTCTCCCCTCGCGATCCACCGACATCACGTTCAGTCTTTCTCGTTCTCTAGTTCGCCACTTCCCTCTGCTGTCTGCGCGGCCGTTCGTCTCTGTCGCTCCGCCGCCGCATCCACGGCGGATTTCAGTATAATGTCTCGTTCTCTCGATAGGAAGCGCAGCGTGTTTGTGGCGCAGAGTGCGGCGTGCTTGATGGCGAAAGGCAACGGTAGGCGGCCCACGAACGGTAGTGTTAGTAAGAGAGGTGCTTGCGCTGTTGGTTGTGATGGTGGTGGTGGTGGTGGTGGTAGTGGTGATAGTAGTGGGATGGTGGTGGCGGCGAGCTACCCTTTCGCTCGCCTCCACAGCAATCACCGATTTGTCTGAATAAGCCCCGGGCAAGTATATGCTCATGCTTACCCTGGGGAAACACCGCTCCGGCCAACTCGCGTCCCTTTCTCTCCCCCTTTCCTCCTATGGTCGCCTGCTCGGCGTCCTCCTCGTCGCCCCGATAATTCGCCGCCACCGCCACCGTTGCCTGCCTAGTGAGCGCATCCTCGCCTCTCCCTCGGCATCCCCGAAAATGTTCTCTCCGTTCATCGATGCCTGATGGGAACGTCGGCAGAAGCGGCTGTGCCGGAATATACAGCAGCAGTAGGCCGGGGGAGTCGAGGGATAGAGGAGCGAAAAAGACGCCATCGCCCAAGTTTCCTCCCTGTGTATTGTCGACGTTAGAACTGTTATTACAGAGGAAGCGCAAGAAGACGCTTGGGGGTTCTGATGGGTTCTTGCCAGTCTTCAACAAGCAAGGGAGAAACGGGAGTGCATAACTTCGCTCTCGTGAAAAACATCGTGACTGTTATTGCGGAGGGTCTTAATCGTAGTAATATTGTGTATACAAGCCTGTTGAATTCAGAAAAGATGTACAATTGTGTTTTATTGCGTTTCAGACGGAAGATAAAATCGAGTATTATTGAGAAACTCTGCGTACGTAACATCTGTACGAATAATATTTTTTTAAATCACGGCAGATAGAAACGTATACTTAAAATTTATATAGAGTTGTTTGTCAAAAAATATCTCGTGTAACGCGCGCCAAAAAAGTATATAAGTGTTTCTCCCTCACGTTACGTAACGCGTGGCCAAGTTCACTGAACAATAAAGGAAGTGAGCATCCCCTCTCTGTGAGAGTGGGCAGTGAGATATGACTTAGTAAACTTGCAACTTTGCTCAACTCTAAAGGACGATCTCTCGCGAGAAAGAGAAAGGGTTGACGATGATAAATGAATCGTCATAAGCAGGTAAATTCGTTCGCGATTCGCTTTAACGAAAAGTGCTATTCTCCACGCTCACGCTCATTAAGATCGCCAATCATCGTCCTCCGCGTGCGTTTTCTCCATGTGCGTCTCCCGCCGACGACGTATAATTGGATTACACGCGAATATATCGAGGAAGCGCTCGTGGATTTATGTTTATCGGATATTTGCTATTATGTTTCACCGCGCTCCAAGTGCGCGCTGCCTATCCTATTTCACCATTAGTCTGCGATAATGGATGATCTTATGTGAATTGATCTAATCCGCTTTGAGCTTGCCAATATCCGTAATTACGCGAATAGACGGCAAAATCGACGGCAACGATGTTAACTTGAGAGAGAAAGAGAAAGAGAGAGAGAGAGAGAGTTAAATTGTTGTCTATAAATATACATACTTCTTCTGCGAAGTGTCTAAAGGAAGGAAAAATTAATAGAGACTTTGGATGCGTCTGACTGCGAGATTGTAGCAATAAAAAATAAAGTCGGAGAAAACGAGCGCGAATATTTTACTTTACTATACACGCCCCTTTGGTCCGCCTCGGTGCTGAAAAATGCGAGAGAATCGCTTTGATTTCTTTCTAGCGCGGCGCGTTTCGACTTTCGCGACGGCGCAAATGAGAACGTTTAAGGGATCAGAGCACCGTCACGTGCACCTCACAGAGGATATCTCCGTCCATTTTTTCCTTGATCCGTCTTTCGCGTTGACGGGGAAAAAGAAAGTAGACACCAGTCTGCCGCGCGCTGCATCTCTCGGCGATTTGCCTCGTTTTACTTCCTTGAAAAGGTGCCGCGGATACTAAAAGCTTCAAGCTTGTCGGTGTCTTCTTTTTTTCGCTTAGGTGGAAGGCTTTAGAAAGATCGGTCGAGACGAGCACAAGAATAGTAAGAAAACACTGAGGAACTTCACGAAGATAAAGCATTGGGAGAAAGAGCCGCGGCTGGTAAAAGTGCGGCACGGTGTGCGTGCGAATATATATATATACGTGTTCGTTCGCTCGCCTCTCGAATTTTTATCTACTTGTCGCGCGAAACGGCGTTTTATAATCTCTCGAAAATTGGACGCTTTTACGCTCGTATTTTTGCGCCAGTGTATAACGATAGTTACCCCCATTTCCGATCCCATTCATTTATGACTCTCGTCTTTCGGAGTCAGTTGACGATGTTCGCGGAGTGAAACTTCGATCGAGATTGGCCCAATTAGCCTCGTTAAATTGCTGAACGCATAAATGGTTTCGTTTGTGTTATCATAGATCGAGTAACTTGGCGCATTGGTATTTTCAACTAAAATTTTAACTCGCTTGTGGA
The DNA here is from genome assembly GCA_014825685.1 of Pseudomyrmex cubaensis. Lineage (NCBI taxonomy): Eukaryota > Metazoa > Arthropoda > Insecta > Hymenoptera > Formicidae > Pseudomyrmex > Pseudomyrmex cubaensis. The sequence continues at coordinate 180,655 of QVOA01020876.1, forward strand.
AACGGAGCGAGTTTACCGAGTGTCGAAGATTACGTATTCCGTCTGATCGTTTTCAGACTTGACTACTGAACAGCTTCGCTATTTCAGGTAGAATATACACTTGAGCTAGTTGTGCAAATACAAGCTTTCTCCGAGTAATATCCGTAATTCAGAGGTATTGGATAAAAAAAAAAAAAAATATATATCTGTAGTTTTTTTATACGCGCGCAAATTCAAATAACGAGAAATAATTTTTGCAAGAGGAAAAAGTTTGCGAACGATTTATCAAAATTGTCGTTCGAGTTTTCAAGTTTAAATGTCAAACGCGATAGCGAGATAGAGATATTTTTAGATATTTTCAGAAAATATCTCGTCGAGAAGAGCGAGATAAAGATAGAGAGAGAGACATCCGAACCAAAAGTTTGATAACTTCGCCGTACACTCGAAAGTGAGATGCGCGTATATGTGCTCGACTTTGTATTGGAGCGTTAAGTGTGCGAAAGTAAAGTGCCGCAAAGTTTTAAGCAGTGACGTGTTAGCGATACAAAGTGCAGCAGTGCGAATTACATTCGTCCAACTCTGTTGTAAAACAGGAGCTAAGTTTCCTCAGTGCGTGTGTCGGTGTTTTGTGCGGCGCGTATAAACGCGTGCGCGATGAATAACCACCTGCTCGTCTAGACCATTTTTCGCGCTACTTCGTAAACAGCCACTTCCCTTTTGCAATTTGCGCGCAACGATAAAGACGCGCGCACTTATTACTATCAGTTAGTAAATTCAAATTTTCAGACCTGCGTTTTGTCATATCGCGACGCAGCTCTATGATATTTTTTACTAATTGCGATGATAATTTTTTTTTTTTTTTTTTTGCACACACGTACTTTGCGATTTTAAACAGATACATTTTGCAGCCAGAGACACAACGGTCGCGCAACGGTCTCTTGTAGTATTTCATCGGTGTTGTTATCCGCGTCAACATTTTATCTTCAAATCTTTCATCTCGCGTATAATTTATTTGTTGAAAAGTATGGTATATCATATGGCCGTAACGTTTCTTTGCAGCTGCGAAAAAAAATATGAGAGTGCACTCTTATTACTACCCATCTGTCTGTTGGCGCGCAAATATGTGAGTCTGTTTGTCGACGGCACATGGTTTCCGGATATGGCCGAGTGCATAAAAGCGATACGTATAACACGGATGTAAAAAAAAAAAAAAAAAGTATCAGAGATGTGCGTGTGTGTCGAACGGCAAACAACCATTTTGCAGAGTGTTTTTGGGCCAACCGCGAAGTGTATTCGATTTTGTAGTGTAAAAGTACGTCGTGGGGACGCGATGGAGGAAAAAAAAAGCGAATAGATATATGGCGTGTATAATCCGCGAATGAAAGTTTGCGATTCGTATCGCGAAGTCGTACGTATCCCGTTGTTGGCCGCCGCCGCTGCCGCGCATATCGCGGAATGAATTATTGGATCGTAAACTACAAGACGCCGTGGAATAAATTAAACAGGATAATTACGCTGGCTGAACATTAACGCCGCGGAGTATTGCGAGTATCGGAGCATTATGCCGCTCTCGAACGTTTAATTAAGCTGCTTAGAACGCGACTGCAGTCTTTCCGGAAGACGCGAAATGGTGTTACATACACGTAAATACGTGTATAAACGTGGAGAAATGTGTGCAAAATGCGCATTGAAACCAGACTTGTTAACTTTCCCGATCGCGAAATGGAGTATCATCGACATGAGCTTGCTCTGTGAAATTTGAATATCTACCGTGACCATTAACCTTTTGTTACTTTTTTTCTGCTAACTTTAGCTTTCCTTTGTACATTATATACATATTTATATACATATATATATATATATATATAACGTTGTTACAAATGGAAAATTGTTCTATATTCATTTCACTGGTTGCCATTGCAACATTCGTTACATCTGCCGTGCCTTTATTATTTTACGTTGCTTTATGCTTTCTGGTACAAATAGGAATAAGTTTCTTTGTAGAATTTTATTAATTAATTTATATTTGTGTCGTGCGCGCGTTTCGTCTCTTCTTCTCTCCTTTTTTATCTCTGCGTAATATATATAATTTTTTTATATATATACAATTATTAGTATTTTTGTGAATATTTAAAATATTTAAATATTTTTTAATTGCAAATATTAAAAAGTACATGCTTGATTGTTATTTTAATATTACATTAGTAATATTATTAAGTACATGTGAATATTTTCAAGCAACTTAAATTGTGTGTAATATATATATTATGCGTGTGTATTTTTTATAAATGCACGAAGGCATTTTGATAATGATTATAATAATTCATCCGTTTCCGTGCGGTGTTTTATTTCCGCTTTGTGCTTCACATTTCCGATACAGACTTAATATTATTGGTGAAAAATCGGCACGAGATTCTCTCGCAACAGAGAGCTTCGACGTGCGGTTATAATTAGCGACCAATTGAAACGAAGATGCATTTACTCGAGATTACAGGCCGAGCAAAGTCGATCCGATCGCATACAAATTCGCGGTTATCGAATTTTATTTCACAGGCGTTCGCACGCACGCACGCACGCACCCACGCGTGTGAGTCGCGCGTTAAAAGCACCCCCGGCACCTAAAATAACACAAAATAATGACGCGCGCGAGCTTCATTCAACGCGTTTAATCGCGTACGCCAAAGCATTATATTTTGTGATAAAAAAAAAAAAATTCACGCTGGAGTTTTACGGCAGATTATAACGCGATCTGCCATCACGCGCGCGCGCGAGGTTTGACTTGAAGCTCTAATTAATCGATTCGCGCGCGACATTCATTATAAGCGCGCGTTCAATGCTGCGGTTGATAGCGAAAAGCTCGCGGGACGAAATGGCAATTTCCCGATATCCTCTGAAAAATAAACGTTTGCATGCGCCGCTACCAGGCGTTTACGCACGACCTATTGAATATATCCACCTACGTATTTGCGTTGCAAATTGTGTGTGAGCACATATTGCGCGAATCGCATTCGCCACGGGAGTATACGCGTTGTTCTTCGCTCTATTTATTTCTCGAGCGCATTTTACTTGGTGAGGTCTCAACTACACGAAGTTCTTCTCGGCGTTCGATATTAGCCGCTCGTCTTACTGACCCCGAGGCAACTTATATCGCAGACACGAGCGAGAAAAGAGTTTTCCCCGAGGGCGCTACTGAATTTTTCTGCATAACTAAATAACGTAAACATTTTTCGTTTTATGCATTTTTATACATGCATTGCATTTTTTATACATTGCGGAATTAGAACACGTTCTCGAGACAAAGAAAGGTCGATCTCTTTAGCCGCCCGCGGATTTTACGCTACAGCTTTCTGATACGGCTATTTTACTGAAGATTAACATGTATAACACGTTTCTTGTCGTTTCGCGCAACAATGTGCATTGTGTTTTCGATTTATTTCGAGCGTACGAGCGGAAAACTCTCGGTTCGCGAAACGCGCCCGCGGAAAAATACAAGAAAGGACGGCGAATCGGTGCCGTGCAAAAAGACACCCTGACGTCTGCCAGAAGCAGCTCGAAGCGATCCATTTATTTCCACGGGATTACCCGAATTTCGCAGTTTCTCTTATCGCGCTTATGCGTTTCCCTCTTCCTCCCCTCTCTTGGCTCGAGGAGGAGCTGAGCTAATTAGCGCTCCGCTGCTTACTCTCTTAGCGAGCGTCGGGGCGCGACGCCGCATCGCGCGTCGCGTCTCTTCTCGCGAAAATTCGCCAACTGCTTACCTTGTAATTTCCCACTTTCTTGATGGTGCAGGAGAGAGCGACCTCTTTGCCGATGGCGGCGGTCTTGTTGCCGATCGGCTCGGAAAAACTCGGCGTATCTGCGAACGGAAAAAAACTTTGCGTTATACTTTCGATTAAAGCTCAGACAATATTTGGAGAGCAAGCGAATATTGAATTTTCGTTTGACAGCTTATAAAGTTTTAATTAAAAAAATCAGGAGCTTTTTTTTTTTAGAAATAAAATTATCAAAGGAAGGGAACACGATATTGTTTTTATTACGCGCTTAGAAATAGATCGCCCGGAGAAAAGTTAAACTGCATTAAAGTATAGACTCTGAAAACTTTTTTGTCACGCCCGCGTTATGACATTCTTTGACGAGTACGGAGTGTAATTTTTTTGCAAAATATTTGAGGAGGATCATCGCGCGTTTGTCCTTTTAATATTCATTATATCGAATATCTTGGTATAATGAAACGTCGAATATTAAAATTTCGAAACTTACTTCACAAACTGCCGAAACCGAGTATGAAAGTTGCGCACCGAATTACCGCAAGTTCCGCCGCTGTTTCGAGTCCGTTCAAATGTTTTATTCAAAATCGTCGTTGCGACGATTATTACGTGAAATTTAGCATAATAGGCATATTATAACAGCGCTGCGCAGCACTTTTTTTTTTTTTAAAAAAACATCAAAGTATCTTCAACACAATTATAAAAATTTGTCCGTTTCTCGATACAAAAAAAAAAAGATATAATCGCTTATGAAATAGCGACAAATTGTTCGAGAATTTTGCGCATTGCCGAGTATCGTAAATTGTAATTACATAACGTTTTGCTTATCGTGCATGCGAAAATCGAGCGTGTTTTCGTGTAATAATATCGTGTTTGCGCGCACGATGATTAAAATAAATATTTCGCTATATACGTGTGTTATTGATACTCTTCGGCGATACGTTATACATATATATATATATATATATATACACATATATGTATGTACGTTACGTCGAGCCGTCATCGCGCAGCGAGAGATCATGAAACTAATGTCGATCGTTCAACTTGCCATTCCGTAACATAAAATAATGCTGTAAATATTCGAATTCGTGATAAATCGTTATTATATATACATATATATACGTTGGTTTGACGTGTGCAAGTACGCCGCGCGCGCTACTTTGACAAATATTTTATGCCACTCGAAGCAAACGCGCGCCCAGGTTTCGATGCCCATGATTCGTTACTCTCGTTAAAACGCACGTGACGACGCAATAGCGGCGATTAACGGCTTGTTGACGCGTATAATGCCGCGTATTTTGTGTTTCGAACGGTGAAGTATAGTTTTAATTTCCTGTCAGCCGCCAAATTGCAGCCCGTTGACATGGATCGTGATGCGCCGACGGGTTTGTGTGTTCCTATGCATAAGAATCGCGCGGGGCACGTTACAAGATCGATATAAATGAGGAATATTATAATGAATATTCATCAAAACGCCAACTATGGAGAGGCGTTGATGAATTCTTCACCACAATAGCGTTAATCTAAAAGATATTGTGAATACCTCGTTCGCGGTTTTCTCCCCCGCGTGAATTTACCGGTGGTCCACAATAAACCTGTGCGCGCGTATATGTGTTCAGGTATGTGTGTGTGTGTGTATATATATATATATATACGTATTTGTGTCTAATGCAAATAGCCGCACACAAAGTGATGTAACCATATCATGGCTTACAATGTGCTCGTATATATTATGCGCAAATCATAAACACGAAGATAACAGTACAAATTTATCAGAGGTAAGGTAATAACAATAACAACAACAACAACAACAACAAATGTTTATTGAATGTAAAATGTAATATCAAATTGTAATATACATAAGAAAATTATACACTCAATAGACAGGATTGCAGTCAAATGAGCTTTATAGCGCTGTTCTAAAGCCTAAACCGAAAACAAGCAAAAAAAACAAAAAAAAGACTTGCCACTATTTTAGTCTTCGGAAAACGACGTACCAAGTCTCTTTGTTATTTTTCCTTTTGACTGGTTGAAATGTCGCGCGAATGTCATTCTGTGAAAATCTCATTGTTTAATGCTGAAAGAACGTGCAAAACTCCCTCGAGCAAGTTTTCTCGCGCGCATATTTTCGTACATCACCTTTCCATCTTCCCGAGAACAATTACATAATTGATCTCCGGAGTTGTCCAATTTTTCCGTCATAAAAGAGTCTGGATTCATCGCTCTTGCTCGCTCGAGAACAATGCGCCAGGCTTTATTTTACGAAAGTACCGGCGATTCTTTCCACCGGGGCCAGCGCCGTAAAATCGAGCCGGCGAATACGGGCGGGAAAAAAGTGCAAATCGAAGCGGGAAATATTACGAGACGCTACACACTTTTATAAGTAAGAGAAGCCATTTCTCTCTCGTGAAGCGTGTAACGCGAAAGAGACGCGGGGAAAAAGAGAGGAAGAAAGGAGAAGAAAAAAAAATTCCAAAGAAAAAGTTTACGGGAACAACATTCGGCTGATATCGCGTACTTACGGCACGTGGCGCAATATCGAAACACGCGCGAAGTCAAAGTTTGCAAATACCGTCTCATCGCCGAGTCATGCTTTCCCGGAGCTCGCGGCAGCATCCGGCGGTCGTTGCATCGCGGCTGCATTGAACGAGGGGAAGAAAGCCGCGTGCCATCGACTGCAAGCTGGTGCCCGACAGCGGGCGAACGACGTGCGCGATATTCCGTCAAAAAGTATACACTTGGATTTTTCGCAGTCGTTTCGCAAACCGAACGGTTGGAAACAAGTCGCGAAACTGTGGACGAAAGCCCGAAGAGTTAAGCGTGTCGGAGAGAGGGTGATAGCTCGCGTGGGTGGGTCCGAGGACCTCGTGAAAGCCGTGCCAGCGGTATTATGATAAGATATTCACTGACAGAAACAGCAGAGGAAAGGAATTTTCAGCTTCCACCACCGTCATCCCCGCGATCGTATCTAGAATGTAATATAAGGAGACGTGGGAGGAAGGGTGGGGAAATAGCGACGTTACCCGCCTCGAGTGGCCTCGTCGTTCGCGAGGTGAGATGTAGTGATACGAGGGCGAGAAGGAGAGAGAGAAAGAAACGGCGTGGGCAAAAGCTAGCTGGAGCAAGAAAGAAACGAAGAGTTAGTGAGATCGCTCCTCTCGAGAGAGATGATGCCGCGAGCGAGTGGGTTTGTATGGGTCCGTCTATGTGGATGGGTGTGTGTGTGTGCGCGCACGGATGCGCACACTCGTACCGGTCTTATTTTATGGCAAAATTATACCGAGGGAAAAATAATTCAATCTCCGCGCGCGCGGTACTGGTTACGCTGGTCCGCACTCGAGCGCGGACCAAGTTGCTTTCTGCAGATCCAGAAACGACGATCGGAAAAGAGTATCGGCTTTCACTTTCGGCACTCGATACGCGAGATAATCACGTGAAAAATAAAAGCGTCGCGCCGATCGTTGTCGTCGTCGTCGAGGGAAATTGATCTTCCCGTCGTTTGTTCTTCGCCGCGTTTTACCTCACGACGAACACGCGACAAATTATTTACGCGAGACGTTGCCTTCGATCGTTTTTACGCGTTTCTTTTAGGCGACGTTGCGACGCGAGTGACTTATGCACTTTTGAGGCGGAATTTAAAGCTCGCTAGGGACGACGCGGCGCAATCGAAATGCGAATTCCTTGCTCCGGGGAATTCCTTCGAATATTCGGTATTTTACTTTTAGAAAAATTTTAACGCTGGTTGTGCACGCGTTATTTAAAGTGCAATATTTTTACGAACGCACGAGGGGAAAAAATAAATGTAATGGCTAGATATCTGTGAAACTATTTTTTAATATAAAAAAAAGTTCGAATTTTTACGGTTCGAGCAAAGGTTTTATAAAGCGTATACGAGTAAGTGCGTGTGTGCGAGAGACTATTTTGTGTGCATATAAAAATTCAATATAGTAATCGGTTACGCGTCAAAAATCTGGTGTCAGATTTTGTGCAGTTGCGTTGCGAGTTAGTACTCAAGTTGTTATTACCTTCGATTGAAAAACTAACATTCGTTTCAAAGAGCTCAACATTTAAAGCAATTTGAAACTTACTAACTCGATACTATTGAAAATGGTGCAAATAAATAAAATACGTAATAAATAAATACGTACGTAGAAGAATTTTTTTTTAATATTTCACAAATTGTTTTTATAAACGTTCGTTTGTTCTCGCACACACATTCGCAACTTTAAGCGCATATTTTGTGTAAAACTTTTTTTTGAAAATAGCAATCCGAATTTGTGCACATGTTAAATGTAAATTAGTAATGCGGAATTAAACGAGATAACATGTAATGCGAAAATTTAATGAAATTTATTTCTGGGTTTACAAACACGGTTTTTAATAAGCATTTAATAATTTTTATAAAGTCGCCGCATTTCATGTTCATTAACGCGTTGATAATTTACGGAAACTGTTTTTGATGTTTTTTTTAATAAGTTTACACGTGCCTTTCATCGTCGCCGTATCGCAGTTTGCAATCGCGTTTGTGAGGTATCGCTCGCGAGTGCGACAGCGAATAAAAATAACGACGGTCAGTAGTAAAGGTAAGCCACAAGTCAGGCGAAAGTACCCGGGGTCGTTATTTCCTTTTCCCATCGTAAAATACGTAACTACGTTAACGGCTTTAAGCAATCGAGATTCGAACGCGATAAAACGGGCTGCACCCCTGTTTCTATAGCAGCTTCACTGCGGGAAGCCTCTCCGGCGAGAAACTTGATATCAAAATAAATGGCCGGCGTCGTATCGCGACGCTGTAAAGAATCTCGGAGAATTCGGGCATGTACGGACGTGACGGTAAACCAAACAATATTGTACATGTGATACATGTGAACATTAGCTGTCCCAATCGAGCGGTATAAATCCACGGAATCAAAAAATATATATATTGTTTTTTTTTTCAAAGCACATAAATAACGCGAAAGTCATGTGATACATTTTTACGGTTCTATTGCAGAAACGAGTTTTGCGAGGAAGTTACCTGATTTTGACGGTAAATCGACGGTTTTTTTAAATGATAGAAAAGATAGTGTGAGCAGCGGAAAAAAAAGAAAAGTGACGCGAGCGGCGTGGAAGACAATTCAAAAGTGAAAAGGTCAATGTAATTCATGAAACTTCATGAATATGATTTGAAGCGTTATCGAGAGAGATGAAAGAAGTTATTCCGCAAATGATAATTGTACTTTTTTCGTTCTTGTAGAAATCGCGCGCATTCATTCGGCAAATGTTCTTTTTCAATTATTCATGAGGTTTTGTGATCGACGAGCAAAGTGATCTTATTGATCTAATGAATTAAAAGAAAGCTTATTTAACGGACACCGAGAAATGTCGTTTTTGTTTCATCTGCGAATTGCGCGATATCTCCCGAGACAATTGATCGAGTCGTCCGCCGATTGTGTGCAACGATATTTAAAAAAGGGCCGTAGACGAGAGAGGCCAATATTTACACCGTACATGCCTGTGAGTAATAATTCCGCCGAGTTATCGCAGGTTTTCACATCGATCGTAAATACCGGGGGCCACGGCGTTACGTGTACGCGAAATTTTCGACTCGAAATGAAATAGAGAGAACGGACGAGATTGGCGATCGAAACCGATTGGCAATATTCGGGGAATAAAAGAATGGCCGATCGCGCGGCGGTGCGATGTTCACGCGCGGCAATAAACGCCCCGCGCGATACTCTCTAACGCGATTTCGGCGCGTTGCAAAATCGTAAATCACGAGCGTGCCTTACACGCAAGGCTTTTTGAATTTGAGAAAGCGCGAACGATACAGAGGCCTAAACATTGAGATCGAGCGGAGAGGAAAAAGTGTGCGCGTCGACGATTGACAGGACGAAATATCGTGTATTTCACAGATTTTACACGAACATATTCGACCCCCCCGGGGTCGGTACGTACCGACACGTAGAGAGCTGATAGCGGCTGAGATGCGCCGGCAGATCTCGAGAGGGAACCGAGGAATGTTTCTACATGTCGATGGAACACGATGTTTCCCGTATCCGCGCGAGCGGATTCCTGTGAATGGAGAAATCGCGGAGCCGTGCGAGGAAGATGCTTTTCGCCTCTGTGCACGAGAGAAAATATATGTTCCAACTACGATGTGTACTGCACAACAAATGACCCTCTTATTTCGGTCGCGTCTCTCTTACGCAAAGTGCATCGCGATGCGGGATTCAATTGAAAACGGACTTTGAAGCAAACTTCGAGCAAAATGATTCAACGTTTCCGAGCTCTTACACGAAATAAATCGTACGACAAGCGATATAAAAAGTTCTAATATATAATTCTGCGTAATTTTTATGACAAAATGTTCTAAAACAAAAAGCGTTGTTAGATATTTCTGTCAAGAATATTTTACATATTTTGATAATGTTATGATTGTATGTTTGTGCATCGGGAGCCGAGTTGATGTGTTAAGCAAGAGTTAGTGAAGACTTAGGTTTAAGTGGCTAGCAAGCCACGCGGTGAAACTTGAATCCTCTTAACACTTCCTTAAAACACATCAACAAGCAAACAAGAAATATTATCGGCGTCAAGGCGAGAAATTGATAACAACCAACGTGCGACCACGTCGTGTAAAAAATTGATTCCGACCATTTACCGCGTTATGGAAAATTGACGGCGATGGATTATTGATAGAAGCGGTATAAAAATGACCGCCACGATGTCCCGTGAAATTGGTTTCACTTTTTGAGATATAGCATATATACCTGTGTGAAAAATATAAGAAAGAACGTTTTTTTTAAAAATCGGTCTTCTCTCTGTGTCGCGCAATATAGTGAGCGCGTTTCAAGCAAAAAAAAACATATCTCTTATTCTACAGAACAAAATATTTTTTACACATGTTATCAACTATAGTGAAAAAACAAAAAAAAAACTCATTTCAGAGTAAGATTAATCGCGTGGCAAAATCCGTGTTGCATTGTTTACGCGAAAAGTAAAGTCTTGGAAAGCGTCGATGTGTTTTTCAGATACACGACACAAGAGGACGACGTAAATCTGGGCCACAGAGGTTTTTACTAATTCAGCAACAACACGGCGTGTCGGGAACAAGCGGGCGCGCAAAATTTGAATCTTTATCTCAATACACAACGAGACTCCAGCTCTCCGCACGCGGAACGGAGTTGGTCTCGCGCGTTCTATGCAAATGTTATCGTACTTGGCATGCTAACGTCTTCCCTTAAATCGACGCCGGGCGATCGCCCGCCTCCCGACTTCGGGCATTAAATACCATCGCGACCTCTCGTCTTCTTCGGGGTCTCTAAACATTTGTGTATTACAGCGTCGCTGACGCGCGCGTCTGAACCTGTATCGCGTTTAAAGTTAATAAGAACGGCCGCGGATAGTCGGGGGATGAATCGGGGCCATTAGTGCCCCGGAGAGCAGCTCCGGGAAAGTGAGATTTTCCTTAAACGAGAGTTTAACAAAGTTCCCGGTTATTACGACAGAATAGCCAACTTCCGTGATAAGGAGGAGAGTACAAGGGGATATAAGAAGCGCGCGCGAGAGAGGCGCGCGCGCGGCTAACTTCTCGCGCTCTTCTCCCGGAAGAGTAAATATTTCTCTTTTCCTTTTTTTGGTGCAGCGCGCGAGGCTCAGCAAATTTTTATCTCAAACGGAAGCATTAATTTGCGAGAGAAAAAAAGAACCTACGACACCGGAAGTTCGGTCCGCCACGGCTTTTCCTCACGAACGACGATTTAGATGGCGACGATCTTCACTCCTCGCTTGCCGCCGCGATCTTTCGCACCGCTCTCCCACTCTCTCTCGAACACACTCTTTAACTTTCATCGCGAAACTTCGCTATCATCTTACATTTATTAAACCCTTCCAGCGTATTTGACGAATATTCCGCTGTGCCGTTCTCCGTGTCGTCCTCGACGTTGCTAAAATGCAAACAGGTCGTCCTTCGTTAAATGCATCGCGGCGCAATCTCATTGATATTTGCACGATGATTGTGAGGAATGTTCGACGGACCTGAAATATGAAGCGCCATATTCTCCGCCGCACTTATAGACTGCATAATTAATGCCGAGATCCGACGGAAATGCAGCAGAAAGCGCAGCTCAGAGAAGCGCGTATACATTTTTGAAAGAAATATTTCTCCGGACGTACACGTTGAAATGTATAATGAATCTGTGCTCTTTTGACAAAATATTTACGTCGTCCGCGTATATTTTGAAGGTGTGTTACATAGTTGGCCGTTTCCGCTGCATGTACTACGACGTCGTCTTACGTCATTCTGCGAGAAAGTGTCACGTATTACTCCGTTAGTCAAACTAAAGCACGAAGTTTCGTGGAAGAGAGAGAGCATGCCACGCGCAGCGCAAACGCAATATACTCGTCCGCGTGTCTGTGTATGTGTTAGATTAATTAGCGTGTACTTCGTACGTGTAAGACTTCCGCGTATAATGGCGATTGCGACAGCGCAAATGTGTATAGCTCATGCTTTTCGCCGCTGATGAAAATCTCGGATGAGGCGAAATTTTAATTGTCCAACTCGACGGCTGCTCGTCAAAGTAACATCAAACGACTTGTATATCGACGCGATTACATTGCTGCACGGCTTCTGTGTTACGTTAATGGCACAGGTATTGAAATGCAAACGCGAATTCACGTTATGTAATAATCGACGTAATTGCCCGTGTTTACGGTTAGAAATTTCCGCGCGAGACACAATAATGCACGATTGACGCATAAAGCGTAATTATATGAAACTTACGATTAATAAATGCGGTTGTTGGCGCGCGTCGCGCACTGAGGCGAGGGACACCATCTGCTTGCAACGTTTAAAGTCCCATTCGACCTCCGTTGTCGGCCGGTTGTAACGCGTTTACGACTGCTTATATTAAATCCATTGCCGTGTGACGCCGGGATGCCGTTGTTGAAACTCGACCGTCTATTGCCCGGCGATGATTGTCTCGGCGATATATATACACGTATACGTGCATAACCGCAAAAGGCTTTAAAATCATTTTCCATCGCGCACTGCGGCCGCAAAAGCACCGGAAAACGCTTCAGCTTGTTTTATCGCGCGAATAAGATCACGATTCTATCTGCGTTCTACATACCTCGTGTGTATCACCATACAATATATCCGTCGGCCGTCGGCACCGTCATATTCGATGCACAGCGGGACAGTCGAGCTTTGACGCTTCCGACGTCGAGGTTGTCGACGAAACTCGTTATTAAAACTGCCACAGACGAATTATACTTCACAAGTGCAAAGAAGAGAGCGTGAATTCTCGAACACTTTCGAAACACAACACTGTATTAACACAACAACACGTCGCGCGACTCCGACCATCTTCCGACGGAAGAATAACGAGTTTCGTCGACAACCTCGACGTCGGAAGCGTCAAAGCTCGACTGTCCCGCGCTGTGCATCGAATATGACGGTGCCGACGACCGACGGATTTATTGTATGGTGATACACACGAGGTATGTAGAACGCAGATACAATTCTATCTCATTATCTTGATAAAAAAAATCATTAGCGCTATTGGAGTATTGAAGAAACATCGTTGTTGTGTTCCCTTGAATTGTGTATGTATATGCGAATGTGGATGTTGATCAAAAATTCACAGGCACCAAAATTATTTAAAAGAACTTAATTTATAACAGAAATGCTTAGGAGTAAGAGAAAAAGTAGATGCTACTTTGACACAATATGTCAAAATTTCTTTTTTTCGTGCTAACAGTTTTGAAGTAGGATTTAACCCTTAGCTTATGCTGCGCATTGCAAGCTCCGATAGGTTCAAGGTAGCAACTCGACATCAAATTATAGAAGATCAAGTTTTAAAAGAGAAGGTTCTAATTCTATAAAGATAGGTTTATATAGGCTGAAAGAGCGCTAAAAAAGACGCTAAATTTCGACTCGGACGTTTTGATATATAGCGCGTCCCCAATTTGCGCAGTTTTAATAATAACGAAAGTCACACTAAATGAGAATGATTAAGAAGCTCCGAGATAAAAACCGGAGTGTGTCACTCGCAGCGGAAATGCGAGAAAAATTAGAGGTCGTAAGAAAACTCGCACTTTTTAAACATTATAAAATTGTATAATATGACGATTAATTTCCAGAGGCGATCAAATCCACGTAATGGTGAGAAAAATAGAATTTATTATATCCAAAGATATGATTAGTATATACTTATATTTTATATTTTTTATCTTTTCTTTACATTTCTCTTTCTGTAAAAGTTCTCTTACTTTTTCCGAATAATATTTTATTAAATACGTCTTTCTTATGTGTTACGTTCTTATGTATATATACACTTGTATATATATATACGTACAGGTGTATATATGAAATACTCCCGCAATCTTAAATGCTCGTGCTCTATTCTTAAATATTTTTGCTAGGATTTTTTCTTCCGAGTTTCCGTACATCTTGTCTCGACGGTTTCTTCCTGAAACTCGCGCGAGTTCTTTTCTGCACTTATCCCGGGGTTTCTTCCAACGTAAATATGATCCTCGGGCTAAAGTCGTGAAACTTTTCTTCCACCTTTCTCGTAAAGACCAGTAAGTGTTTAACGCGTCTTTGTAATCCGACGGAATCACTTTCTAATAAAAACGTCGAGGAAACGTGTGCCGGCGGAGCATTTATTATTACACGTGTTCTACTACGAGATTTTATACGCGGCAATCCGAAAATGGACAGAGAGATGTTTGAAACTTTTTATAAAAGCTGAGCAATTTTCGCGAATGTTCGTGCGTTCTCGCATTAAAAGTCTCACTCTTCACGCACGCACATACACACATTCGCACGCAACGAGCTTGATGTTTTATACGGGAGCGGATTTGTTTGATGTCACCGCGTACCCAGCTGTTAATACCGAAAGAGTAGATAGTTAAATAATGCTTTTTTGCGATGGCTCGTTGTCGTTGAGTTGTGCGCAGCGACGTATATATGTACACATACGTATATATAGCGCATGTCAAAGTGAAATGCGGCGGCTATACGATGCGGAAAACGAAACGGAGGCTTAGCATACAAATATCCGATTCTCTGTTTGCGGGTTGCTACGGTGGCGGTTTGATTTACATAGTTATTATGATATTATGCGGCTGCAAAAAGAGTTTTTTATCATCAGAGCTGTCTGCACCACGAAAAGGGAAAGGAGGTACAAGTCGTGGCTTCTTTCTTTTTCCCGTCACTTTTTTTTTCTCCCGCAAGCACTACATTCCCACGAAGGATTAGATGATATAAATCTGTCAACAAAAAAATCCTATTATTTTATCCTTTCGCGTTTTTCTTTCGCGACTTTACGTTACGCCTGCGATAATCGTTTACATAAACACGCGAGAGTCGTTTATTCAGAAGAAAAAATATATTGCGGCATCATGTCCTCATTCAGTTCTTCCTTTTTTTTTTCGTTCTTTTAACTTAATTGGCTCAACTAATTGGTTCGCCAATTAGTGCAATAATCTCACATTTACTGCGCAATTCTTTCTAGTTTCTAGATTTTTTGAACTTTTCTTTTTTTAAATTTTTTTTTATCTCGGCTTTTAAAAAACTTTTATCTTAGCACCAATAAAACGTCAAAACTTTTTAGAACAAAAACTTTTTTATAACAAATCAAAACATAAGCGGATTATCGAGCCATTGTTGGAAGTCGAGAGATCTTATCAGTTTTTTTTTAGTCAATCGTAATCTCTGTCACGTATTCTCACTTATTTAAACATCCAATATTTATATTAATATTTTTTAATTGTATTTTATATTGTTTTCTTCTTATCTACCTATATATTATGACATTATTGAGTGTACTATAAAAGTATCTTTTTTCTCCAATTATTTAAAATAAAAATGCAAACGATATGAAATAAAAAAGAAATCCACAACTTTAGAAAATATTCCATCAAACATATTAAAAGAACATTTATTTACATCAACTCGCGCAACAGTTTAAACATGTTGAGCGTGGAAACACGATGAAGTGAAAACTTGTACTTCGACCGCGCACTTTGTTTCAAGTGTTGCGCACTTCATAACCAAAGTGTATAGTCCTCTTATTCTTGAAAGTCGCGTGATCGACCGCGGAGTTGCGACGCGGCGGGCAATTTTCCAAGAGATTTTCGGTACACATGTAACGGGCGAGAGAAATCGGATATTTCGCACGACTCGCGCATCGAATGTCGATAATCGATCAACGACTTGAGAGTTCGACTTGAGAACCTAATAAACGCTCGGTTGACTCTTCCTCGTCTCGGCGGCGGCTAAGCGACGCCGCCGATACCAAAGCGGATTATTGAAACGCCACTCGAAAGTCGCGGGAAAAGGAAAAGTCCGTCGGTCTTAACCAGATTCGCGGGACTTTAAATTCTCACAGCTCGAATCCCCGGCCAGAGAACTTCTCGCGTCGCGCCGTGCTGCTTCAGGCCGTAAATATATCCGCCACTAGTTCGCCATCCACTCACCCCTTCTTGCCGCCACCTCGTTCTCCTCCTTCTCTTTCCCCTGTTTTCACGATTAAAGGCGCAAGCTGTTACACAGTTCGACTTCTCCCCTTCTCCCCAAATACCCCCTATGCTACGGACGTAACCTCCCTCCAGGTGTCGGTGCAGACTCGCTGTCCTCGAACCAGTGCGCTTGCCGCCGCCCGCCGCCGTTGCCGCCGTTGACTATAAGCCGCGATAATTCCATTTCCGCGAAGCGGCGCGAATTCGAAGTTTAATTAATCGAATCCGCGCTCCCACGCTACCTAGTAGAATCTCTCTCTCTTTCCAACTTCCTTCTGTTAATCTCTCTCTCCTTCCCCCTCATCGTCTTGGGACAGGCTCCGATCCCGGAAATTAGCAAGATCGCACATGCGGAACACGGAGGTTTCCCGCCTGCTGCTCCAGAATACTACGGTGTATGTATCGTTCGTGTCCGCGTCTATACGTGCGTGTAGCCTTAACATTACATGCATACCGATACGCATCAATACGTATGCAAGTCGACGCGCACGATCGCGTTACACAATGCATGTCGCCGCAGTTCTCGCTCCGGCCCTCGTTCCGTTAATACGGTACGGAAATCGTTTCTCGTTCCCTCGCTTTACAGGATAGAGACCGGTGAAAAGTTTACCGTAGTCAACGAGAAATTTACAAGCGTTCAGCGCGCTCGATCGAGCGCCTTGAACGGACGGTTGATGGCTTTTCTTTTTCGTTTCTCGCGCGATCGACATTGAGTGATGCCGAGGTGTGACGTAACCGGAATCCATTATTCTGAACACAGCGAGCCGTTCGATCGAGAAAATTAATATAAACAGCTTGGCGCGCGCGCGCAGGACGAGATCGCGGAACAACTTTACCACGTCCATTCTTTCCCTCTCAACCCCGCGCTTATATATCTAGCTCTGCGTGAGGTTGGCGTTTTCTCGTTCGCAAATATATTCATAAAATGCTCGCAGCATTATTATTTTAGTGCGGACGAATTGCGCGGAAAACCGCAAAAATTTGATAAAAAATGCGCGACGGTGGTTCACACGCTCCATACAATAGAATAGAACTTCAGTAATTTCGAGTATCACAATTTCTTCTTTATAGGCGAGCCAATAAATTTCTCCCATTAGCGATGATTCCTCGGGCTTGAATGACTGCGCAACTCATAGAATGCGCGTCTATTCTCACTCTGAGAGTCTAAGAGAAATATGTATCTTTCGTTTCTCGCTACCAGTCGTCGATTGCTAATTGGAAGGGGAAAAAACTAATTTCAAATTGTAGGAAGACTCGGTCCCTATGCGCTCGAAATTACTGGAATTCTCCTGTACCTCACGTAATAATTCTCCGTAATTAGGAAATTTCGAACTCGAAATTTCACTCGAGCAAATTTTACTTTTGCTCGGGAGTTAAGTGAAAATCAAGAGCTTGTTATTATATTAGCAGTTTAGGAGTTTAGTTTGTAAACTGCTTGAGATTAACTGCGCGACGCGATGTGTTACGCGGCGTTAGCGTTGGCGAACATAATTCGCGCGGGAGCCACTCGAGACTTGCGCGCAACTTTCGCGACGTAAAAAAAAAAAAAAAAAGATGATTAGCGCTTCAGCGTTTTTGTTTTTCGTCGAACAAAAGAATTCATTGCGCGGCGGGGTGCAAACGTGAATTTTCGAGTCCGTTCAGTGTGTCTTATGACGAACGGCAATTGTGTATATAGTTGCAATATACCTGTTGCAATAAACACGCCGAATACAGACGGCTGCCGGCTATATATATATATATATATATATATCGATGCGACGTGCACAGAAATAAATATTTCAGCATTAACAGAAGCGGTAGTGCAACGATGCACAGACGTTTCGCGCGGAAGACGCAAATATTATGAAGTAATATGAACACGTGGCTGCATCTACCGATATGTTTTGATGTGCAATACAGTAACTTCGTTTGAGGAAATGCTCGAAATTGTGTTTAAAATTTTGAGGCCGAGCCATACGCGCATAGAGACGCACGTAAACATAAACATGTGCTCACGCGCGCGTAAATAAAGGGACACACATACGCGCATAATACGCACTCGCAATTCACCTCACGCTCCTTCGTCTTTTAATACGAGCCCGCGGCACGTATATGTCCGCGACGAAGCGTGTCCTTAACGTGTAAGAAGATTATACCACTAGTACGTGAGCGCGAGCGGGAAACTATGCTTGAAACTATTTCTCATTCAACGTATAGGCGTAGTATAGCGCATATTAATATTAAGTGCATATTCTCTATTCGCAAACAACGGACGCCGCTCGTTTAACGAGATGTGATACAAAGTCTCACGGGGAGAGAGTTACGCACTTTCGTACTCCCGAACAGAGGAACGGAGGAAGTCAAACTCTCTACGACGTTCAACTTGTGTTTCAGTGTCATCGATAATTTGGAAATTATCCAGCGGGGATTATCAGCCGAAGGATTTCCCATAAGATAATACGCGTGTAAAGGATAATTATTGCATATAATTTAAATTCTTTCTTTTTCTCTCTCTCTCTCTCGCGCGCGCGCGCGCGGACGCGTAAATTTCGAGCGTTCCTTTTTTCCGAACGATACGCTAAGCACTTGCATATTTCGCAGTGCAACTGCTTTCTAATTAGCGCGCTAATTAGCGCTACATCTAAAACGCACGTCTCAACGGTGTAAAATATCGTTGAGAAGCTCCGGTTTAAAAAGCAAGCGTTCACACGTCTTTCGTTAAATTGCGCTTATATTAATGTTGACTTCAACTCGGTTTTTTGAGAAGTAACAAAAAACTGTACAGAATAATGTTCTCTCTCTCTCTCTCTTTCTCTCAGCGCAAAGTGAATTTTTATAATTGTTCCGTTAACATTGAAAAATACGGGAAAATGATGATGTTTAAGCGTAATTCGCGTAAAGGAAAACTCGGTCCGAAGTTCGTCCATGACAATCGAATGCCCCGGGACGCGAGATGTTTCCTCGCGCTTCCGTGTATATACATACGTATATACATGTACACGCATACATCTCAGTCCTGATATATATACCTGTATAATCGCAAATGTAATTGGTTCTATACATGGCTATATAACGTTGCCACGTCCTTAACGTTGCCATGTTACACATTACATGTCGAAGCTTCCCGGGTGCTAACAGTAGTGCTCAGATGCGAGCCCGTACGATGGCCTCGAGACGACGACGACGACGCGATGGTTGGATGAAGCCTGTACTTGAATGTGTTGTGCAAATGCAGTTAACTACGGTAACGAAACACGTTTTGCCCGCTATAACGTGGACACCGCAGTACATATATATATATTGTGTGTGTGTGTGTGTATAATATATATATATACATATGTATATATATATATTTATATGACGGTAACATAGTGTACGCTAACGTCCAAAGGGTTTCCCAGAGGAATACCCAAGAGATCGCGCCTCGCACCTGTGACGCTAAATGCGAAACTTGAATCCCGCGTCTTAATCGCGTCTTTGACGATTCGAGCGATATATTTCCCGGGAATTTTCCCTGGGTGGATGTTTCCTCGTTTCCTCTCTCTCTCTCTCTCTCTCTCTCTCTCTCCTCACAGCGTTGCTGCGCGAACTCGATTTTATACGGTTGGCGATAATCACGGATTATTTTCAATATCCGGTCGAATTGCGCGCGGGCAATTACTGATTCGTCATTCAAGAGTCGTTATCGAGCCTTTTACGCTCATATTTGATGAAACTGTTACACGCGAATCGGAGTCGGTCGGGAAAGTCAACGTTTGATATCGAATCAGTTAATCTTTGCTTATTATCTCGGAATAATCATGAAAATGGCAATTAAGCGAAGTTCGCGTCGACATTCGTATAATTGTTCATTAACTCGGCGTAATTGTGTTTTATACTTTTTGTATTGTTTTTTTTTTTCCTACGTTGCGAGAGACCATTACGAGCATTTTTCAAATTGCAGTTTTGGAAGCTCGCGGGTTTTTTCTTATTATTTATTTCGCACTTTTTCACCAAATTGTATGCACATATTGCACATGTGCGTGCCACGCTTTCAACTATAAAGCTTTGTTTCCGAATCCCGCGCGCGCGCGCGCACACAATGTGTCTCTCTGTATATTACGAACTATCTGGAATGACGTATCATCGCGCGAATAGGCAGATAGACGTATTGCGACGTCACGTATTACGCGGATAGACACGTACGAGTGTATTACACGCGAGAATCTGACATCACGCGCGTAACGTGTCATTTGGTATAGATACGATCATTACACTACGCGATACAAATGATAGAAACGCCATTGCGACTTGCGTTGCACATCGCACATCTTAATCATCGCACGGGAAATTAACGCATTCGCGGTGCCTATCGATTGTTCCACTGTGTCATCGCCGCGCGCCTCCGTTACGTTACACGTTCTCCATATAATTACTTTTTCCGAAACCGGTTATTCGTGGCGAGAAAAGTTTTTTTCTCGCATCGGTGTTACAAAAAATTTAATAAACTTTCAATTCCGCGGAAAAGGCAATTATTGCGGTTATTTTATAAATAAAAATTTCATTGTTCCTATTTCGCCCGCAGATATTTTCCCTCGCATATTTACAGGCATAAAGCTTTGCCCGCTCTGCGCAACAGGGTCAGTTCAAAAGGTTGGCTCTTAGCTAATTTCGCTTTTACAGTGTGTCCACACAGTCTGTTCTCATGTTTATACATAGTGCTTTTGTTTCGCCCTATCGGTTTATCGGCTATCGAAATGTTGAAACACAACCGCTGTCAGGTATATCTGAAGATACCGGATAAATAAAGTTGAATAAAAAAAACCAAAAATAACCAAAATACGAAAAACAAACCCGGCAGGATAGATAAAAGAGCAATTTATTATCTGCTCCGCGGTAATTTTTCTTCTCTCGCAAGCAAAGAGAATGCGCATAAAAAATGAATCAAATTTAGTCAAAAAAACATAACATATGAGACGAGCAAAAATTAAAATAATTTTTCTCATCTAGCACATTTGTATATTAATATACAAAATGTATTACGTCTGGGCGTAACTCGCGCAACAATTATTATTACGTGAGATTAATAAAAAAAAGAAAAAAAAAACGTTTCTAACTCGTTATAACGCAACACACGCTCGAAATGTAAAACCGAAAAAAATGCTCCGATTTCCAATTCAAATTCGAACTCTTGAATTTCCAAATCAATAACACGTTGTCAAGACAACTCCTCTTCTGTCTTCTTTCTTCGCATAACTTGAATCTTCAAACAATATGAATATACACGTGAATATCTCTCCATATCAGGTCGAACAATAGGTCGGGCCGCGCTTCGATATATTCACTGCCAGTACTAGAAATCTGTAGTTCACGTGAAATATATTATAGATTTCCAGTACTGACAGTGAATAATCTAAACGCAGCTCTTAGTTAAAATATCGTTTGAAGGCATATATACGCGACCAGTGAGAAATGAAAAGAAAACAAAATTCGGAGAAGGCTGAAAAACGTATAAACGCCTTGTCTGTCGTGCTGCAAGTTTCAGCACGTCTGCGTGTACAATTGGCCAATTGTTTTGCATGCACGCGTCAATTTCTCGCGTGATTCCGACCGCCAGTAATCGTGCGCATAAATATCACGCGTTAGAGCCGTAAAAAAGATGACTTGTAGTCAGTCGCCTACCAGCTCGCCCGTCCATTCGTCTGTTCGTTCGTTCGTTCGTTCGTTCGTGTTAGCGCCTAAGTGGTAAACTTGTAAGTGGCGAAATAAAGTTAGAAGCAGGGGTTTCTGCGCGCGCGCTGCCGTGTCTGTGACAGTTTAATTAATATCTTTCATCCTCAAAGGAAAAACTTGGCGAACTAACCGGCATGGACCCAGTCGCAATGCCGAGCCGGCTAGAACCACTTCAACTTCGGACGCGGCAACGACGACGACGACGATCCGCCGCCAACGAGAACACTCTTCGCTCCATTCTTCTCCCGCTTTCGTTTACCCTCTCTTGTCTTGTGAGCACCCGCGGATAAACTTTCGTGTAGTTTTCTCTCTTTACTGTTCTTCTCTTTACTGCTCGGACGATTTTGCGTTTCGGCGTTGCCGAACTAGAAAATACACGCGGCTTCACGGGAAAGTTAAAAATAATTATGATCCGAGTTTTTAAATGTTATGTCAAATTAAATAAAGTTGAGAAGAGTTGAAAATTTTTGAAGGCTTTTAGACTTTAGGCATTAATTTAGGCAACTAGCATATGTTTATGCGCCTCGAAATATGTAATAAATAACGTGTCTGTTATAAAATGCGTAATAGATACATTGATCGATGATAGATATTTGTATAAATTACATTTCACTGTGATATATCGTTTTTCTGTTAAATTACATCTACGTAGATATCGATTAAGTTTTATATTTTCGCGCGAAATAAAACGCTGCTGCTTTTGCTATCTCACACAATGTCGACGATTGAATAAAAACAAAACAAGACGAAAAACCGAATGAATATCGCGCGCTCGCTTCGACACGCGTAGATTTCCCGGCCGCGTATCTGTGAATGCACTGACGATTAGCTTCATAAAATATCGCGGGCGGTGATAATGCGAGTCTCTCGACTGGAGAAGCCGCCGTCGAAAGGGGAGAAAAAAATGAAGATGATCCGACGGGCGTGTAAGCCGCCGCGACTTCTGAACAATCCGCAAAAATAAACGGCAATGAAATCCCCGCATGCATTGAGTGTGGCAAACTCCCTGCGCTCGTTCGTCGACATAGCGATATTACACACTCTTTGTTTCGGTAGCTTTACACAAGCCACCGCGGCGTTGGTCGTATATTTATACATTAAATTCGGGGTATTCGAGTTTGCGGTGGTTATTACGGCATTCACAGAAATTATTCAAGAGGGTCAAAGTAAAATGACAATGGGGCTTTTGAGAAATTCGCAAATTCTGCTTATTTTATTAGCCGAAAACACGAGAGAAGCGCCGTGAATGCGTTTCAAATTATCGTCCTACAAAAGATAACGCACTTCCGCTTGAATTGTTGAAACGCGCGATGATGAAATTTTGCCAAAATCTCCTTCGCGCTCGCGAGGAGAGAGGAGCGCTCATCAACGCAACGGGAGAAACACGAGGGATTTGATAAGTGTTGTGTTGTGTATATACTGTTGGTTGCAGTTGGTTGTTTATATCGCGATGAGAATTAAATTATCTTTCCGTAAGAGATTGCGAACATTACATACAACAGACAGGTCTCGCGTGTCGGATCGGGAGAAGAGATTTGCGCAGGGAAATTTTTCTCCTCATACTTCGCCAAACATTATCGGGCTACGTGATAAAGGCAGACAACGTATCGCCGACGCAACACCGTATAAATCCCGCCACGTATAGATAATATTTCACAATGCATTATTCAGATTTTCCACAAAGCTTTAGACGCGCTCCGCGGGGAAGCCCTTCAAACGTCGCGCAGTAGATATCTCGCCCTCATGCGGTAGGAAATACGTGATGCAATGGCGTTTATTTACGACTCGGCGCGCAAAGCAAAGAAATCTGTCTGGTTATTGCTGGTCAAATGCGTTTCGATTATCGACGCGAGTAGAACGCGCGATCTTATCAAATAATTGAAAAACCACCTCGGAGCAGAGACTCCAAGTATTTACCGGGATCTGAGTTGATAATTCAAAAAAAAAAAGAAAGAAAAAGAAAAACAAGATTACAACGAGGGATGAATGTTTCGGAAGGGTTATCTTTTTTCTATATATTTTATTTTTTTCTATATTTTAAGTGTAACAATGGCACAATTGTACAAGAATTATTTAATAATTTATAATTATTTAATTGTTTTATAATTGAAAAACCGCTCGTATTTAAAATGACGTAGATAATAAAATAATGTGGATAATTTCTGCTACAAAAAGCTTTATCGAAATGTGCTGCAAAGTACGTGCTACAATATTATCCGTAGGGACGAAAACATTAATATATTAAATTAAAAGTGGTTTAGTTTAATATTATCTTCTTTTTTTTTTATTAAACTAAATTAAACTAAATTAAATTTTTTTGTCAAAACGACACTGTTTTGTGACGAGTAAAATTAAAATCGAGATGATGGATATATACTGCGTTTTGTCTCTCCTCGTGTTTACGTAAATGTAAATGCATAAATTTTAATTTACGCGCGAAGCACACGGGAAACGAAACTTGTGTATTTACGTTTGAAACTTCTACGTTATATCACTCGGGGATAATCTTGCGGACTCCGCCAAATGTGTCGGACCGAAGATTATTCCCACAGGGTAAGTTTCTCCGGACGTTCGCCAATGTTTATTAGAAAAAATCCGCGTGAATGAGAGGAAGAGCGAGCGAGAGCGGACGAGCAAGTGTCCTTCATTTTTCCGGCAGTAACATGAAATATTTGTTCGCGCGCATTCCCCGGCATGTGACATTAACGTCGACAGGAATTTCCGTCTGCGCGATTTCGTCGCGCGGACGGAATAAGGAGCGTGGAAATAGGAAAACCCGGCCCTCCGGCACAATATGCAGATGAGTATGTACCTGATAGCGTCGGATTCGTCGCGGACGAGGGGCCGTCCTGGCGCATGGCGTCACTGGTAATTGCCGTTCCGCCGAGATTGGTGCTGTAGTCTTCGAGAAGTACGCAGCACAGTAATAGCCGTGCCACCCTCATTCTGAAAGAGCGAAAGAACAGCTGAGCGATAATAACAGACTCCTGTATTACTCTGTCTCCTCCGCTTTCTTTTCGCGTGTTTTAGATTTTTTCGTTTTACTGTACGAGAGAGGAAATTTCGTGCAAAATGACGCTTATTGTTTCTTGTTGGAGATCCGATTTGCGAATAATAATTGTCGCGATGATTTTCTAGGATTTTTTGGGATTGTGATTTTATAATACTAATTCCGCACGTTTTTCGATATATATTTCGATATATACTTATTACTCTGAACCTGAGGAGTAATTAATTAATTAATTAATTAATTAATTATGTTGGATTTAACGAAGCTGAATAACAATAATAACTCACATTCCAAATGTTTGCCGATTATTCTCAAACATGAATAAATATTTGGGAGAATTTAAATGTGACTATAATAGAACAAATAATGTTTGTGTGTAAACAGTTTGTATATTTTAAGATGCATGTTTACAAACGAGCCGAAATTTATAATTTCCATAGTATTATTCCTCTTGGAAACACATATGTGAGAATCTTGAATATATTTCAAACGTGTAAAATCAGTTTTACCGCGTGCAAATGAACAGAGTGAGTTATGTAAATACTTTCGAAACTATTGTTGATAGTAAAAATGTGCGGCATGAAAAAATATTTTCCCACGTTGCGTTTCATGAAAAGCTAAAGAAAATATTTTTTGTGTTTCAAAATTAATTTCTACGCAAAATATCAATTTTGTGGCAAAACACAAAAAAAAACTAAAAATTTTATTGACGTCTAAAAGAGTCAATTCCACAAATCTGATTGAAATCAATAGACTGTGTGTATTTTGCACTATCGCACTGTATCTCTGTTTACATTTTATTTCGTATTATTTACAACATTTATATTTTATTTTTCAGAAAGTCACGCGTAAAAATAAAAATATTTTTTTAATTGTAAAAATAGAACGTATAAACAAAAACAATAAACTAAAAACGAAGAGAGACGAACGACTCACTTAACCGACCGTGCCTATCGCGAGAAAACGAAGCTGTCCGGAGGTGAGACCATCCCCGTGCTACTCTTAAACCATCGAAGGCTAGGGAACGAACCGGTTAACGTGTGCGAAAACTTTCTTCGTTCACGTTACTGTCTCTTTTTCTCTGTATATATGTGTGTGTGTGTGTGTGTGTATGTTCTGTCTCCCTTCTTCGTGTTTTGTTTAGTTCTTTTTTCAACGCTTCTTCTTGTCTCCATTCTCGATCGATACATTTGTCAAGCGACGTATAAACGCCACTAAGTTTCACGGCAATTCTGTGTAATGTACGTGCCCGAGAAACATCGACCGCCAAAGTGTTTTGTCGGACTTGGATCGTACATCTTGAATTCTCCGAGTCTCTCTCGTCGTCGCGTCGTCCTTCGGGACGATACACGTGCGGGACAATTATCCCTAACGCTATCACGTAAATAACCATTCCGACTGTTTAGCGACGGAGATTTCAGTCCGCGCATACGAGGCGAAATTTCATTCCTGCTCTTTTTTTTTACTTTAGCCACTTATAACATTGCAAATAACTGCTCGTTCTTATTTACGACAAGACTAAATGAAAAGTCTCTCGTTATCCTGTCTCGCTCTCCGACTCTCATTAACCCTCCGCGCTCGTTCCCGAGTGGCTCTTCTTTCTGTTTCTCTTTTTTTCCTCACTCTCTTCATCAGTCCCACCTCCTCGCACGTCTCGATGTCAGATTATAGGCTCTTTGTCCCATCTCGCTTAACGTGTGATCGATGGCCCGAGCGACGTCGGGACGAAGTGAACGGATTCCCCGGCGAAAGGCGTCGTGATTTTCGAGAGACAGAGGGGTCAAGTGGAGAAATGTCCGTCATATTATATTCCCGCCGACTACTTTTTTTATACATCATCACGCACGCGGAAGTACTCTCATTTTCAAATATCGTCCGTCGGGATTTTCAACGCCGCGGCGCCGCCGCGTCGTCGTCGTTTTTTCCTCCGGCTCTTAATTTCGGCCTCACTTCCCGTACCGGTACTTCCTCGAGGTTCTTTTACTTTTCGGGGTCTTTAGAAGCAGCTTCTGCTCCTGCAATTTTATCTGATAGAAGCCGAGGGAAAAACGCCGGGGCCAAAAGCTGTTGAGCTCGAGTTTAGCTCCCCGGGCCGGGCGCGAGAATCTCTCCGACGTTTGGTTATCTGTGTGTCAAAAAAAAATATATATATTTCGACTAGAAAATTTTACTTCTTTTCGCGCGCTCGTAATCTTCCTCCTCTCTTTAGACTTCCGCGCTGGCACGTAAAAGTAAAAATCATCGTGACGTATATCGATCGCGATCGTTCTCGCGCGATGAGATCAGACGTCTTTCCGGGAAACGCGTCGCAGACATCTGTTTTTTATACTTTCCTCTTATATTTTATGAATTCGACGGCGGCACGGACAGAGCATCTTGGCGTTCCATCTAAGAACCGCACATATATCTTCGCGGCATCTCATCGATTTGATAAGAGATACGAAAGAAGAAGAGAGAGAAAGAGAGAAATCCGGAACGGCAGAACGCGCGCGCGCGCGCCAAACAGAGGGCTTGATTTATTCGCGCGAGCGCGGCGAAAATCTTTTATTCTTCAATTATCGCCGCGTGAAAATATTTTAATCCGCGCCACGGAGTTTAATTCTCGCTCTATTTCCGCTGCTGCAATTTCCGCGGATTGGTTCTCTCTTCTCTTCTCTCTCTCTCTGTCTCTTGATCTCTCCCCCTTTGAAAACATTTTCCCTGTCTGCTCTTCCGGATTTGCCTCGTGTTCTCCTTTCGATCGGGCTTATTATTCTCATATACCTTTATTGAATTTATTATCCCGGCTGATCATTACTCGCTGCATTACCGGCATCTTTTATGCCATTTAATCCAGTTTTCCATCCTTTTCGTTCCCTCTCGTCTCTTCTTTTCTCTCTCGTTCACGTTTATTTTTGACGTTGCAATATCCGACATCGCCGCAACTCGCCTCCAACCACAGAGGTAATTTTCTATAAGGTGCGAACTAAAAGCCTCGCTACGCCTATAAATCTGATTTTCGCCATTATCGGAAGCCGCGAACAGATTGGCAATATCAACAAACCTTACAGAGGCGATCCGGGCTTCGCTGTCTGTGCGCGTGCTGTACAAGTAAAATTCCATTCTCCGCTCTCTTAGGCGCGTTTATCCCGCGCGCGGTCCGGATGTTTGCCCGCAAACAATCGCCACAGGAAGCCGAGCAAATGTTACACCGCCGATCTGGCAATTCCCAATCGGACTTATGCCGCGCGTAACACGATAGAAACCGCCCCGCGTTTTCCGGCGAAAATGCTAAAATCCCGAGAAACGCTAAACGAGAAACACGGAACCGCCCGGAGATTTATACTCGACCAAATTTTCCTTCGGCGAACGTAAATTCACTTCGCGCGCTGTGGAATAATGACCGTGAAAGTTTCCTGCTCTCGTATTCGCTGTTGAAAATTTCAGGATTTTCCAAAAAAAAAAAAAAAAGAAATTAGCATAAGCGAGAAACTCTCTCTCACTCTCTCTCGGTACATACGTTTCTCTTAAGTTTTTTATTCAATATGTTGAAAAACTTCTAAATTGAAGCCGCCGACTGACCGTCATATTGCGATACGCGACGGCAGATGTTTATTTTTATAAATAGATATGGAAAACGCTCCACCGAAATAAAAAATGCAATTTGCGACTAAATGAAATGACAAACCGTTCGCGAATTGGCGGAAAATGTGCGTGAATATGTACGATCGTTTTCGTTTAAAATTTGAGAGAACGCGGCAGTGTATATTGACGTGTCACATTTTGCCTTATCTTTTTTCCACTTTTTTCTATTCTCTCTTTCTGTTTCTAATAACACATCTCAATTAATTTTACACAGTTAATTGATAGATTTCATTTTTAAATTGCGCACAATTGAACTGCTCACACATGAATATCCAAAACTAGCGTGCTTCATAAAAAATTTCACGTAAAATTGTAGTCTCATGATGTAAATGAATTTTTAAACCCGCTCATAATTTCGGCAGAAAGGTTGTTTTTTATTATTATATATTTTACCTTACTCCGCGCGCCGATATATATTGTCTCGATTGAAAATTTTAACCCCTAACATTATCCCACAACTTACACTCTTACACACGCGATCATCTGTGTCGTTTCGCGTGATAATATGTATATACAGAACATTTGTCAGTTTAATGCGCAAAGATCGCTGCGAAGTACGACGTGAATGAGATCGCGCACGTGAAATACGAGGGAGACGATAACCCGAAGCGGCACCGATCTCTATCTCGCGCCGAATCCGAATAGAAAATATAAAAAAGTGATATACAAACCGAAGAAATTTACTGGTTTAGTCGACCGGGGTTTAACCTGTCGTTTTTCTAATAGCCGTTTCCCTTCGTCGTTGAGTTGTCTCGTCGATCTCTCCGCTCGATAAATCGATCGTCGTGTGCCTGAACCGAAAATCGCGTCCAGACCGATCGAGTTAATCGCGTTCGAAAACGACGTTGCGGAAAAACTCCCGCTCGGACGCGCGACCGATCAATTTATATACCGGGAAACTCTATCTCGACGCCAGTTTTCTCAATAATCTTTTTTCTTATGATAATACACTCCGCGGCAGATTTGATTTCACCCCTCTTCCCTCTCGTGCCTCGAGATTCCCACGATCTCCCCTTCATCGGCGACGTTATATCACTCTGAATGATTTATTCCGGCTATCGCGTCGCGCCGAAACGCTCGTCTCTCTCCTTCCTCTTCCTCTCTCTCTCTCTCTCTCTCTCTCTCTTGCCATCTCTCTTTCATAATGCGAAGAATAATTCCAGCGATATAATATCGCAGACGGACATATGTCTGCTTTGTGAGCGAGCGGCATTGTGTGCGCGAAACGGATTAATTCGAGGGTATCAGAGGCGAATCGTGCATAAACATCGTTTCGTTGCTTTGAATAGAATTGCTCTAAGCGCTTCGCGACGGTGAGTTCGTGTATAATCGCGGTGATATTTAGAGAGAGCAACGAAATTTGAAATTTCCATATGAAATATATGGAGTTTAATAGGTATTTAAAATGCCAGTTAAAAGTTTCTTTGAAAATATATATTTATATCGTGGCTTTAACACAACTGTGTCCTTTACACGCAATCATAGAAATGCAAGAGTCGGTGTATCGTTTAACGAGCAATGTTGTACACATTTTAACCGACTATATGTTCTTCCTGATTTCCTTCCATTTTTATCTAAAGGAAGACCGAACCGTTGCAAACGGGCTGACGAGATATGATAACGAATGCATTTTTAATGTTCGTGTGAAGTATGCAAAGTTCGGCGATACTTTGTGCACAACGCGCGATATCGATAGTTGAAAGGGGGGTTTTTTCTCAATTAAAGTGGTGTACAAAGCATCACGAACTTCGGGATTACAGACAATTATGAGACAAGTTCCGATGATATTTATTCTTCCATAAGAATCGATAGGAAAACTTTCTCGAATAATTTCGAATGTTTATTTCATAATTTAACGAAATATTTTAATTGCGGAATAGTTCTAGAGGTATTTTATTATGAGATATTTTAAAAGGGATATTTAATCTCTTTTAATATAAAGAGAGAGAGCGAAAAATATATCAGTTTTTTCTTGTAATGATAGTATCGGTCACAGAGCATTATTTTTTTAACGTTAATATTGTTAATATCTCATTATTATATTAAAATTGTTATTGCACTAATACGCGCGCATTACACTAATATTAAAAATTATTATATTTAAAAAAACCACATAGAAAATTTCATTATATAATTATATTACATTTATATGTGGTTTATGTTTGCGAAGTAATAAATTCGCTGTCATTAGCAGCGCTGTCAAATATATTTGCCTGTATACTCTATGTCGTAAAAAGCATCGCGTATAAGCGCGTCTTTATCTCTCTCACATGCGCTCTCTCTCTCTCTCTCTCTCTCTTTGCCTTTCTCTCGGTGTATGTCGTACGAGAAACACGCTCGGCATGCGGGTCTCGTAATGGCAGAGCCAAAAAAAAAAAGAGAACGATATCTAAGTTACAACACCCACGCATAACGTGAAATATAGCGCAATAACTCACACCTTGCGTAAAATGCTCCAAAAATGTCCTTTTAATAATATCGTTTACGTTAACGTCGCAGTAACGCCGGTTTTACGCGTGCTCGCGTCCCCGACCGATTTTTATTTGGAATCCCAGCTGCCATGTTCCGCACGGAGACAACTTACATACATCACGCAAAAAGAATGCAACTGCACTTCTATATTGCACTCGGCAAAGAGCTAACGCGGAGCATAACTCTTCCTCTCTTCCTCGTTCTTTTAACTTTCTGTCTTGCACAAAAATGTACACAGTGTATCGTCGAGATCGCAGCGATCACTCGCACACGCCGGAAGTAAATCGTTATCTAAACGTCAGGCTCACTCTGTTCGTGCCGAAACGATCCGGATCTCCGAACATAGCTTCACCGTTTGACGGGAAAAATGTAATTTAAAAACTTACTTCACTGTATTTAAAAAAAAAAAAGAAAAAATTGAACAATCTTATCGACAGGTTTTTACGTCGCGAACTAATTGTATCATTACTGAAAAAAAAAACAATATACGATACAGCGCGCTGTACGCGCGAAATCTCTCGCTCTTTCGCGCACTTGTCTCTTCTTTTTTCTTTTTCTTCCGACTCGCGTTGCTTTCACGCGTTTTTCCGGCGGATTATCGTCCGCACGATCTCGGACGGGTCTCTCGCGTGGCAAAACTACACCTCCGTCAACGGGCGCATTCCCCGGACGTCGGGACGCGTGTACTGACTGCGCCGAGCTGGCCGCGTCGTCGAAGCGAGTCGAGAGAGCGGCGTCGGGACGCGCTCTCGCCGTGACGGGACGCGCTCGAATCGCATGGCGCAGGCCCGCAGGACTATACCGGTGTCGCTTTTCTTCTTTCCCGCCACCTCTCTCCTTGCTCTCTTCGTGCTTGCTCTCTCCTTATCTCTCTCTCACCCTCTCGTTCGCGTCGTTGGATATAATATTCAATTTATTATGTACCTTTGATACATGCGGACCGTCGCGCCGGAAAAGTGGGAGGCGCGAATGCACGGGCACCCCCGCAGCCACGGGATGCCGGCTCTTCTTCCGGAGAAAAATAAAACCGGGGAGAAATATGAAGAACGAGTGAGTGAAGAAAGAGAGACGGAGACGTAAGCGGAAGGACGAGAGGACGAGAAATTGTGCAAGAGGTAAGAGGCGGTGAGGAAGAGAAGGAGGAGGAGGAGGAGGACGGTCAGAATCGGCAGCGTTCCGCTCAAGGGTGAATTGTCGAGATATTGTCGATCGGGCAGCTCGCTCCTCGATAAAGCGCCTTGGTCAAAACGTCCTCCTTTTTGGTGCTCGACTGGCTGACGAGCGGGAAAAAGAGAGCCCGAGACTGAAGTGCCGATCGCTATGTCAAAGACGAGGGAATGAGAAAAAAGCACGACACAACGATGACGACGACGACAACGACGACAACAACGACGAGAACGAAAACGCGTCGAAGAGATCGAACAGGATGCAGTCGTACATGCCTGTGTGCCCGCGCGTTTGCTTTTTCGCTAATTGTCGATGAATAAGCCGTTGTCGTACTATTTGAGCTTTACAATCTCGGGAGAATACATCGATTTTCGCGATTGATGTTTCCGGAGAGAAAACTCGAAGATAACAAAAAAAACCCTCTGTACATACTTTGTACGCTCTTTTAATAACGCGGTTAACCGCTTGTTATATTAATCAGAAAGGAAATCAAATATACATCGTACGATAGAACTTACATCGGTTTGATAATCGGATTCTGCTCGTATTTTATCGGAAATTCTGAATCTGATATTGGAAATTTTGAAGGGATAGAATAGAGAGAAGAACAAACTGTACCATAAAAGAGAGCCATCTCTATAAAAAGATAGTGTAATCGTGTAAGGGTAATGTCTACAATAAGCTATCGGAGAATATGCTATCTCGGAGTGTAGGGTGAAGTAGGTCGCGCATCTTATGTCGTAATGAAAATTTTACTGCACGAAGTCTGACGAATCGGAAATTTGTTTAACGGGAGTTAAACGCCATCGCTACGAGAGAAGGCGAGAAGGATATGTCAAATAAGGCCCGAGAGAGAGAGAGAAGAGATAAAGGATAATATAATTAGCTGTCCGTCCAGCATATTAAAAGTTACTTTTAAGAGAGAAGCTGCCAAAGTATTACGAGATACTTACATACTTTCAATTCGCGAGACGGCCGCGCGCCAACCGGCGTTGAAAGATTGTTTTCAGTCGAAAATTTCTCGGAGAAAGAGAGAAAGAACTAGCGCCGCGCATTTCACTCGGGTGATATCGGACTTGTTCTATTTCTTCGGCGACACGAACGTATTTTCTGGACAATGCCGTGCAATGTTAAGTAGTCGTCGCGGTGAAATATATCCTTTTCTCTTTTTCTGTCGTAAATTATATATCGCTTACAACGCGCAATCTTTCCTCGAGAGAGCTCTTTGAATAAGCAGTACTGTGAAAGCAGTACGGGAAATGTTTCAATGAAAGTCGCGCGTTAGAAAAACTCATCTCACGCGTATTATATTACGCGCCTTTGAAAAAAAAAAAATGTTCGCGCATATTGTGTTATTATACTACTGCCGAATGAAATTTCTGATAAAATTCTACTTATTTCTCCTTCTTTTCTTGGCCTGTTGTTTTTCTTCTTATTCATTTTTTTTTTCTTAATCGTTATAAGGTGATCGAAATAACCGTCATCATTTCTGCCATCGATATATATTTTCCCTCGAGATCCACGAGAAGATATAAAAATAGAACTTAAGACCATCTTTGAGCACGGTCCGCTTCGATTCGCTAATGTTGTAAATGGCGCGAGATACGTAAGCTGATCGAAATAGACATCGCCGGTGATAAAATCACGGTCGTCGGGAAAGGGATTAGCCTTCCGAAAATCCGGAGATTGGTGGACGCCCGACGTTAATGGTAGACTACAAAGCTCGGCGAGCGCGTAAAAAATCGCGAAAATTTTTTTTTAATATCGTAATACGAGGCGCGTCGTGGTACAAAAGGCAAGCACTTGCCGCGAAGCGTAAGGGTGGAATTTATGAGGAAAGAACATTCCCGAGGATAGTACCACGGCCTCCTCTTCTACCGCGGGACCGCTCCTCAATTATGACAGTGAGAAAAAGTACACATTAAGGGAATTGCCCGGAGAGGACGGCTAAAGCAAGCACATGCATAGCGCGCTACAAAATTGCCGCTTAAGCTGCAGTGGGCGGTGATAAATGTGGAGAGATTAGAAGCGCGTTTTGACGAGGGAAAAAGAAGAAAGAAGGAAATAAGAAGAAGAGAAAGAGGTGAGACGGGAAAAGAGAGCCGGAGCAGAGAATCCACCACAAAGCTCGATGTGCTTATTAAAAGAAAGACCGGCTGATGAAGTGCAAGCTGAGCATCTCTCATTCTCCTCTATATCCTTCCGCGCGTCTCTCTCGCTGCTTCGTGATGAAGGGACGCAACGAGATTAACCGTATTCATTTGCGATGCTCGTTTCCCTCTTCGCGGTCCGCGCCGCGGGGAGCCGAGAATGGTTTTTTTCTTTTTTTTTTTTTTTAGAGAACGTCCTCCTCAATCATAAATCCATTAAAAACCTAACAAGCAGCGGGGACGCTATGTATGTGTGTCGCGACGCGCGGTTCGTGTGACAAATGCATTAACTTTTAATAGGGGTCTCTCTTCGCGGGTGGAAACAACGCTTCGAACTGATTTAGCGTCGGCGATAATTGGACGCTCGATATCAGGAGTAACGGCCAACTTTTTCGTCGCCTGATTTAATATTAGCGGTGGACGTTCGCCTCGTATGTCGTGTACGGGGGGAGACGAAGCGACGCGCGAGACGGGAAACCAGCGATATGGCGCTGGTAATTATCGAAAAAACATACTACAACTTCAACCTCAATCTGACCGGGAGTAATGGCTCGTTACTCCGGAAACGACGCTCCGGGAGCCTCCCGCGCGAGACCCGGAAACGCGCGAGCAATGCGGCTTGCATCGTTATGCAACGACAATATTCGTTGTCGTAACTCACGGAGAGATCCGAATCTGAAAAGTGATTTTTCAGAACAGGCTGTTATGGTCGTCGTGAAACCGCGTCTGCAAAATTGTAGACGCATTTACGAATTTCACTTTTGGGGAAATACGTTAGATTAAAATAAATCATATA
This sequence comes from Pseudomyrmex cubaensis, assembly GCA_014825685.1. NCBI lineage: Eukaryota > Metazoa > Arthropoda > Insecta > Hymenoptera > Formicidae > Pseudomyrmex > Pseudomyrmex cubaensis. The sequence continues at coordinate 215,821 of QVOA01020876.1, forward strand.
AAGTGACGTAAATTTTACTTTTAATAAAAAATGATTTTATTTTAAAATATGTAAAAAATATACATCAGCAAAACAAATTTTTACATGTAACGTAAGCTCACATTTGCTGTTATATTTGAATTTATTTGTTTTTGCAAGTAATATTTTTTTTAAAGAGTTACACAATTACACTGTAAAACTGTAAGTGAGCTTGGTGTCTTTTTCTCTTCGCGTCGTGCGATATGCAATTATCTGCTATCGCCAATCTCGTAAACTGGCAATAAAGCAATAAATATTGCGGAATAAAATGAAGAGTAGTGCATCTGCTTTTTTATTTATCAAATAAAATGTTTTGGAGAAACGTGAATGAAGATCGTATAAAAAAAAAAACTGCAGAGCAAATGCTTTCTCCTTTATTCATCGAAGGAAATACTTCGAGAAATGCGAATGAAGCTATCGGAGAGGGGCGTACATGCTTATTTCTCGCAGATAAAGTATATCCTTTTCCACAAGTTGTGGCACGTGCTGTTTGTAAACGTAGGATTGAGAAAGAGCATTCGTCATCTGCAAAATAAATGGCAAACTAATACATCGTGCAAAATATGTAATATGTGTATTGTGTATATGTGTATATGTATACACACACAAAATGTAAATATAATAGCATTTATGTTTATGCATATTATATAAAATTACAAATGTATTACAAATTGCGTGGATTGTATTACAATAATTATTATGGTAATGATTCGAAATAGAGAGAGTTTACACGCCTCGAAATATAATGCAAATATGTTATAGTAAAAGCGAAAAATTATGCACAAAACAATATTGTCGTTCGCGCTGTATCCACTCTCTCTCCCTGTCTCTAATTAATGTAATTCAAGCTGTAACGAGTAAATCCTCGTGATTACGTTAATGATTATTAAATGCCGGTTAATTGCAGTTAGTTTGCCAGGACTTTAAATGGTGGGTATTATGTAGCGGGTGCTCACACTTCAAACATTCTGCGCGTTTTATCGGAAATATTCTGAATTTATTTACGCGGTTAAGAAGCCAAACAAATCGAAAAGACCAACCTCAGCGTTTCCCTTCCTGTACACATCCGGTCAATTAAATACTTTCCCGGTTTCCCTGGCACATCTATAATTAACAAAATAGCATTAGCCGAACTCAATCGCTGGAGCCGTAACCGTATTACGTACATGTAGTCACGCGCGTTTTCGGTTAATTCAATTAAACTATATATATATATATATATATATATTTTGATTTCGCCGCCAATAAATCGCACATCAAGAGCTGTTATCACAAAGTCGAGACTGACCACAAACCCCCTTTAATAACGATAATGACAAACGTATCGAATAACAATATAACAATTACATTATTAATTACAATTCGTGATATTCGAGACATTTTTGCACGTGTTTCATCCGTCGAAATAGTCGAAAATTCTATGAATGATATCAATTTCCACTACTATTATTAATAAACGGTCAGGAGTAAACTGAAACAGAATATAAAATATGAGAAGAAATATTTGAACTAAAACACCGAAACACGAGTGCCAATGTAGCGTGAAAATGAACGATTTGCTTTTTGGGAGAGGTTATAGAAATCAGATCGGTGAGGACACTTTTCTCCGGACATTTTTTATGTTATTTTATGGATTGTTGAATTGCGAGCTTTAAGTATATTGAGGGCAGCGTAGGGTTTTCTGCCATTACGGACGGAACGATCGTGGCTCTGTGTACAGCTCTATCGTATCTAACAATACACTGTTATCGACTGTAATATATCGAGAATCGCATTATATCTGGATTGGAATTATATCAAGTTATTGCGCTCAGTGTACAGAAAGAACTTAGAAAATAATAGATCTTCAAGAATGTTCGAATAGTGATAAAGTGGCACGTAAAGTCGAGAGAGAAAGAGAGAGACACAGAGAAGGTGTGTGTGTGTGTGTGTGTGTGTGTGTGTGTGTGTGTGTGTGTGTGTGTGTGTGTGTGTGTGTGTGTGTGTGTGTAGAAAGAGAAAGAGAAAAGGTGAGTGAGTGGTCGAAATGGTTGTTGCGCTGTAAACTTTATTATAAAACTGGGCACGACGCGTAAAGCGCGATGGCAGGTATCTTCTTTTGTAACTTTGCTTAAAGAGCATAATATCCCGGCGGACTTTTGCGATCATAGCGCGGCAAAAAGCTTGCAACGGTAAAACGCTTCAAGCGTACTTTACAAACGCTAATTAAATCCAAAGCGCATTATTATATTCCTAATTAAAATTGAAAACATTAAATGAAGATTGTTTGCCGGCATTTTTTTTTTTTTTTTTTTTGTATACACCGGGACGTATATTAATTTCAACACGGAAATATCGCGGCGCGAGATATCGCGTTTGTTGCTCGAGTACGTCCAAAGTACTAGACTCAATAACAAAACGTCTGCTCGATCACGTTTGAAAAATAAAACACGGTCGCGCGCGCGCGCGCGCTCTCGCGTTTGCACGGCTCGGAAAATATTTTTCCGGCTTCACTGCATAAATCCGAAAGTGATTTATTTGCCGGGTTTAATATCGGATTTCGTCACGTTCGCTCGCATCGCCGTCGACTTTTCGTCAGAGCCCGCAATAGGTGTGTGTATGATCGCCGTCGATGTCTGCTGCGATATCAGGAAACATCGATGATTTTCTGACGATATCTCGGCATCAATACACACAGTCGTAGCAAAATAATAGAAATGGTTTCTGATACTTTTATATCCGCGACGATGGATAAAAGCAAGATATTCGGAAATATAACTCTTTGTTTTTCTCGGTGAGCTTGTTTTTTGTGTATAAAACCGCGTTTCCTTTATGATCCGCGTTTGTTTATACAAGTCGCACGGTTAAATTACTTTCAAAAAGCCATTTAATTAAGTTCCGTAACGTTCTCATTTCTTTTTTTTGTTTCTTGAATTGTTTTCTTGGATTATCAGACACGATGGGGATGATATTATGTTCTTCGAGTTTTCTTTCGCGACGGAAAATTCCGCGCCGCGCGTTCTCCGAGCGTGTTTAAAATTATATTCAAGCTCTCGTGTACACACAATAGAGAAAGCGTAAGTCTGATCTGTCGCTCGCGGAATCCTCGCGAGCAGAGAGAAGGAAGAGGTGGGATTGCGCACGCGGCGTTCTCCGCGCGAGCCCATCCGGAAAATGCGTTTACCTTTTCGCGCAACCTACTACTAATGCCACCGAAATTCTGCACACGCGTACTTCCGCGAGACGTACGAATATACGTGTATACGTTTATTGTGTGTGTGGTACATCCGTAGTATATATTTCATAAAATACATGACTTCGCGTATTTTCACCGGCTTATCTTCGCTACCGCACACACGTCGCTCACACAAATGTACATACATACAAGAACGAACACCCACGAACGCACTATCGCTCGAAAGTCTTAAGATAAAAGTTAATCCGTCGTGTTTTATAGCGGGAGTGTCTTGATTATATTCTTTGTTAATAACATCGGAAAGAATCTATTTCGAAAACAAAAGAACGTTTATATAATATTTTTCTTCTTTTTGCTTGTTCGACACGGCGGCGTCTTGCGCGACGCAACGCGGTTTTCGTTTGATCACTGAAGTGAAACGACATCGAGCGCGTCTCGGACGTGCTTACACTTCCGTCGGAATACACTTTCTCTTCTTTTCTAATTAGCATGCGTTAAAACGCTTGATAGATAAGTTACTTTTTCGCTCTCTTTAATATGCAGTTGCACTCCGTTCTCAAATTTCCGAATGACAGCGTACATGCACACGTGCATGCAACGCCACTCCGTACGAATGATGTGCGCTCGAGCATGTATATGCATTTGAGTAAATGTCGCAGCTTTATATGCGCGCGCGCACGTGCGTGCGCGTGTGTATGTGTGTGTGTTGCATCAGTGTGTGCATGTGTGCGTACGGTGCACCCCGTGTAATGCAAGTCGATTCGTCGGTGGCCGTGTCGCGCGTCGCGACGACGACGACATGTGCATCGCCGTGCATCGGTGACTAAATGTACCGGGTGCCGTTCCTAAAATGAAGCGGCGAAATAAACCGACTCGCGATAAAAAGACAATTGCGGAACGTGAGGCGTGAGGGAGGTGAGAGATCGTGCCGTGCCGCAAGGCGATTTCTGGGAGACCGTAAAGCGCCCGGGACGTATTCGCACCCGTCCGTCCACGACGACCGCTTTTACGAGTAATTTCGCGCCGGTGTACGGTTACCTTAGTAACAGCAGAGACGAGGATTTCGCGGTTTTAAGAGAACGACGTGGGTGGACGTGGGGATCCGAACGGAATATTAATCGACTCTCGACGCGACACCGCGTCGACTCTCTTTTTTTCTTTTTACTCCCTCCTTCGCGATCAACTTATAGGGGATGAGATTAGATAAAAGCACATGTTCGAAAAAATTTGTCGGTTTGTTTAATTTCTTTTTAGCGAAAACATTCACGTATGCAAGCAAAGTGAACGCGCAGCGTTCGATTGATGTGTTCGATTGCGACTAACTAGAAAATCGCGTGTTTGCTAGCGAAACTAATGTTTAATGAATTTACATCGGCGAATACATTTTGGACACCTACTAATAAACGAAATATATTAACTGTCGCGAAATTGCATGCTTCTGCCGTTAATTCAATTATATCAGTTTGGTAAACGGGCCGTGTACGCGGACAGATTTTCATCGATATGCGGGAATTGCCAAACCACACGCATACACACACACACACACACACACAAATCTCATACACGTATATACATATTTCCGTTAGAATATTTATAATTACGATAGCGTTTACTGTTCGCGTTACATCAAAGTTGGATATATTGGTAGACTGCTGTGCATTAATATTGATATTATGTATCTGTGTGTGTGTATCTTGTGCGTGTCCCGCGCACTCATTTCGTCCAATCGAAAATAAAGTTAGCCGAGAACTGTTAAATCGAATATTAAAAATGTCAATCACCATTTCTTCGATAACGTTATATTAACCCTCGGACGGGGAAGCGCTTCGCGCATAGAGAATGTAGGTCCGGTATGTCGCTTTGTCGCTTTGTTCTTAGGTAAAAGTAATAAATTAAAAAACTAAATAATAAAATATACTGAATAGAATATATTGAATTGAAATATATTGAATAAAATATATTTGTTTTTAAATTTGTTAGAACATATCGAATATTTTGAGTGCAATTTATCTATAAATGGTTGTTTTTTTACATATTTGTAAATTTTCCTATTAAATATATTTTCTTTATTTACGAGTTCGTTAAAAGAAACACTTTTGTTCGACTTGTTGCGGGATATCGGAAATATTTTTCTCGCCTGTTCTGATGAATATTCAGACTACAATGCAAAGTTTCTGACGTCGCAATCGCAGTGTAGCCACGTCGTCATTTCTGACACGTCATTTTGACAAAATCAGAGCAATTTTAATTAGCGAACACGTCGCTGTACAACTTTGTATATAAAGCGAACACATCCCACGCCGCTGACTTTGATTGTTAAGCGTGGTCATAATTGGAAAATTAGGTTTGAAATAGATCTATGTATACAGATCTGGCCAGGGCGCGGAAGGTTAATATATAATATCTACAATTTCGTGCGGTAATAAACTGAACGTGCCTCGTGGCGATTTAACTATGAATATTTATATGCCAGAGTTTCCATAATATTCCATTATTAATTTCACTATATCACGGAGAATTCTGTGTAACTCTCTCTCTCGAAAAAAAAAAGTTTTAGTAACAATAACTATATATATTTTTCCCACGCAGCTTTTTATCGCAGATTTTACGCGATGATATTTTCCCGCGAAATAATAAGCAGCGATAAGGAGGAGTTTTCCGAGAATTTTATTTTATTCTAAAGATTCACATTCGCAATTTTTTTTTTCGCTGATGTAGAAACGAATAATGCAAAATGCGCAAAAGTCAAGAATCGAAAAGAAGTGATGCGAGATGATGATCGGAACACGCGTTGTGCAGTCCCGGGAAAGATGCGTTGGAGCGTGTGCGCGTGTGTTGATTTCTAAATGCATCCGTAATCCCGGTGAGAGATCGATGGTTTTAATCAAGAGAGTGTCTCTCCCCCGCCCGTCGACTGCCGCCCGCTCTCGCGGGGTAATCCTCTCTCTCTCTCACTCCTCTCCCTCCTCCGCTTCTCTTTTCCTCCCGCGTGCGGTCCCGCGCATTTATTTTTAAAAATAAAAAATAACGCGCTCCCGCGTTCTCGCTTCGCGGTTCGCTGGCGAGAAAAAAGGAGAGAAGGAGGGAAATGCTCGCCATTCGTACGGGATTAATATGCGGCGACTTCGCCTCGGGGTTGCGCGCCCGCGTATTTCCATCCATCGACGCACATCATGCGGCGGTGAACGAGCGGAACTCTTCCAGACCAGAGGGGAAAAGAGGCTTTACCAAACCAAATTCTGCCAAAACTATCCCGCCTCTCTCTCTCTCGCGGCGGCGGGTAGTATATTTCCATTCAACTCACGGGTCTTGTTGAAGGGATTGAAGGCGAAGTGATACCGCGATTCGAGTCAATTGCGTCTTAGAAGTAGATTACATTATCGAGATCATCGAATTCCGAAAATTGATATTTTTATATTCTACAATATTACATGCATAAAAAAATCGAGTTTTCATGCGATAAAGTTTTACGTGCATTTCTTTTTTTTTAAGAAAAAAATTAAAGTAAATAAAAAATTTCTTTTCCCGTTTTCATACATACATCAATCGTGTATTCGCGATGGAAAAAACTTGCGATTACAACATGACAAGTGGAAAGTTTCGGAGACTGTCCTAGATATAGAAAAAGGCTTATCGCACGACATCCTTTTTTACGATGGAAACCTCGGATTTGAATACGCGGATATCGCCTCGATGCCTCGTCGGTCTGTGGGGAATTTCGCGACGTGTATTTCGTTTATGATCCCCACATCCGGAAAAATAAGAAGATTGAATCGCGCGTCGTGCGAATCCTCTTTCTCTCTCTCTCACTTTTTTCTATTCCCCTCTCGCTCTTCATTCTTCAACCGTGCTCGGAGGTCGATACATTAATGTGTCACGTCCGATCAAGCATCGCGTCGTCGTTGCGACATGACGAACACCTCTATTTATGCAAATGGGTACTCGCGCGACTGCGCTCTCGTCTCTTTGCATTTTTTTTCTTTTTTTTTCTTTTTTTTTCCTTGTCAGTTTTTTCATCACGCGATCGAGGAAATGCCGCGGTGTATTTACGCGCTGTTTTAGCAGCGAGGTTGTAAAATTATCGGCGCTCATAATTCTCGTAGATAAAAGGGCTCTATCCGCGCGGTAGAATCTCCGGAAAGGGCTTTGGATACGGGCGCGTTCGGCGAAGTTATGAGTCCTCCGAGAGGTTTTAGCTCGTCACGCTCGCCTCTCACTTCCCGTGCCGTTTTATAAGGAGGGAACATCGCGCGATAATTGTCTCCCGTAATAATTGAATACTTTAATTACGTTAATTAATTAAGAAATCTGCACCGGCGACGTGTCACGCGCGACACGAAGGAAAACTGGCTCTCTGTCTTTCTCTCTCTCTCTTTTGCCACAGGAGAGTAATAACGTCGTTATCATACCTTAACGGCCGCCCGCGAATGAAGCTAACTACGTTAGCCTCTCAATAAGCGGCGTTCGCTTTACCGTGAAAGTTCCGACGCCGTAATTGCCGCGCGCAGCTTTATTGTGTGTCGTCCCGACAATCGTCGGCTCGCTGGCACACAATCTATGAAATTCAGTTGCACGGCGGAACCGGGTGCGGGTGAAAGCGCAGAGAGAGGTATTAACACACTGTGTTGCGTTTCGAAGCTCTTCAAGGTATATACGAGAAGCTGCGAGCATAGCACAAACGATTGTGTCGTCGTTCTCATGCCCACCTCGTGTCCAGCTCTCGGACTCGCTCTCGGAGCTATCACTTTGCAAGTATAAGTTCGGAAAGCGTCACGGCTCGGACTAGACTTCGCACGAATACGTACGGAGATATTCGAGATGGCGTCCACGCGAATGGTGGTGGACGACGACGACGTCGCCAACGACGCTGAGGACGAGAAGGCGAACAGTCCCGGTCCGGATGCAATTCGTGATATCTCCGAATATCTGTAGAAAGTTCTCACTGGTCGTTCTGTCAAAGCGACGCCACCGCGCGCCATTCAATGCGGCAGTTACTTCTCCGCACGCGAGCTTCTCTTCCCTCAATCGCTGAAACGACGTCTAGTGATATTTGTAGCCTGATATTGCGAGGGATATATCTTTCTCGATACAATATAGTGCAGAGGCGAGCCTTTTTGCTTGGTTTTGTCAAATAAAAAACGCCGAATATCGGACGGCTTTGTTGATTAAAAGGCTCTGGCTTGAGCTGAAAGCTATAAGAACTGTTGTGTCAGCTATTTTCGTGAATCCCAATACATATTTCGTAACAAACCATATACGTAGAATATTCTCAGATGAATTGAAGTAAAAACTAATAAAAAATTTAGAACAACAGATATATTTAACATGTCAGATATATTTAATTTATCGATTTATGACAAATTAAATTAATCTTCAATCAATTAAACTGAACTTCAAAAAGAAATCCAGAGACAAAAATGATATAAGCTGTAGTTTCACTGGTGGTAGTGGTTAACATTTTTTTAAATATATCTTTCTGACATATTAAATTAAATATCGGTATTCTGTCACGTTGCAGTCGCAAGTTTATTTATTTAAACAATATTTTTTTTTAGATATCGAATTAAATCAAGTAATCTTCAAGTTTTTTAGACGCAACAAATGGCAGATGCAATATCGGAAAGAGTGCAGTAGGAAAACTCGCAAAATGCATACGTTCATATGCGTGTATTATTCGCAAACATCTGCGCCTGGGCGGGAGAAGTGAATATAGCTCTTCGTATTATAGCTTAGATAAAGTTTGATTGTGTGTATTGGATGCGTAATATTACTTGCAAAAACACTCACGCGTTACATTACGATATTTTGTCGCAAAAGTGGATGATGAAATTTGTTCCTTGTATATAAACGCGCGATAATAATATCATAAAGCACAAAACAATCAAGAACGCGATATTTCGGTCGATTGCCAAAATGAAATCTCTTCTCTATTATACGTAATGCAACTATTATGTCGCGCCAATCGGTATAATTGTTCCGCCGGAACGCGGAATAGACGGTTATTTTTCGCGGAAATTAAAATTAATGCGACAATCATAAAGTTATTAAAACAAGATAATTTATTCGTTCTTTCGCGCTATCTTCACGGCATTCATTACAAGATGATGGCGCTCTTCTCTCCGCTGTGATTTATTATTCACTAGTCTGTTCCGCTCACGCAAACACGGGGCAAACGGTGAAATGTATAATGCTATTTAATTGAGAGCTGACATTTCAATTTGCAACTAGATAAGTACTTATGAATAACGTTCGACAATAACAACAATGAATAAAACACCAGCAGTTTCCATCGAGAGAGAGAGAGAGAGAGAGGAAAGAGGAAGAGAGAAACACCGCATCGGTGACAGGGTTAATTTTCCATCGTACAATTACATTGCATTTATCGCCACAATTAGCCCGATTGACCTAAATATAAGTCTATTATAAATCATTATAGCGATGCAAATGCGGGCGTTGCACGGAAGTGCAAAAGGCAGCCGTGCGCGGTGAAAATAAAATTACAGCGACGCAGCTAATATCTCTCTACGCCGGCCATGAAAGTCTATTTAAAGTTAAAACAAAGTTAAAACAAGCGCCGTCTTTGGTGAGACTTGGCACGCCGTTATACCGGATCAGGGAATTAAGGAGACTAAGACTCACCCGCGTGAGAGAGGAAGGCAAGGTAACGCGTGAATCGCAGCTATTTACGAAATTATTCAGAGTTCTTCTCTCGTCTGCAAAGAGAGAGAAAACGTTAACATTCCGACCACGTAAGCCACCCCCGAGAGAGGAAGGCGCGCTCTTTTCTTTGGCGACTGCTTCGAGCGAGATGCATGCGCGAGCACTCATATCGATCGCTTACGAGATCCACGAAAAGTTTCTTTTTCTCTCTCTTTCTCTTTTGACGCTTCAAAGCAGCTGCCGGACAAGTTGTTGGTAGATCCGCGATTGTTCACTAAATTTGGCGTAGCGAGTCTACGGGGATTTTTAGAAATAAAAAGGAGCGAGATTTTTCAGAATAAATGAAAATACAGTGGAAACTACGCGAAAATAGAAATATAAAAAAACACAAAAGCTAGATTAATAAATTTATATTGCAGAACTGTATAATAGTAATAGAAATGAGAAAGTTTGTGCAGTATTGCAAACATTTTTATGTTTTTATTTCCTCTTGCATTTTTATATAAAGAAAAACATTTTTTTGGAGTCGTGTGTAAATAAATAATGTAATTGAAAACACACGGGGATTTAAATTTTGAAGTGGGACATGTAGAGGAACGTTCCATCCCCGCGGCGGACGTTAAGGGATTACGGTTTATGGGTAAAGGGGCCAAAGGAAGATCCAAAGGAAAATCACTCCGACACCGTGTCGACGCGCACGAGGGATTTGAAAGCCGTGAATTTCCATTTCGTCTCGTCGTACGAATCGTCGTTACGCCTCAACGCCCGTACACGAAAACGGTCCCGAACTCGAACACCGGGCGACGCGATACAGAGAATCATCGGAGACACAATTACATCGATTGGAAGGCATAAAAATGCATGAAGTCGAACGCGTCGAATTCCTTGGAATTTCGCGGAGCAATGACGTTACCGATACAATACCTCCGTTACCCCCTCGTTCTTCTTCCCTCGCGTTTGTGTCTTCCGTGAGTGTTCGCACGTAGCTGTCGCGCTCTCGCCGATACGTAGCGTTCGAATCGATTTTTGCGAAAGGCACCGGTGTGAGGAATAGCGTAAAATAGCATCGCGCCGTGCATAGCAATCTGACGATTTAGCTCCCGCGGCTGTGTTACACGAGATACCGCGAGCGTGTCGTAGCGAATCGTATCGCTTTAACGCGTAATCAAATACTTGAGAGGATGCAGATTAAAGGCGATTAAAGATGAGAGAGAGACGTGAAACCGACAAGTTTCACAAAGCTAAAAGCAACGTAGATGTGTGATAAATGTATGAAATAATTGACATCTTACTCAACAAGAAAAATGATCGAACAAATAGTTTTTTTTTCTAATGGACGAAATATGGATTTTTTTTTTTTTTTTTTTTTTTGTATAAAAACACGATGCAAGTGTCAGATTTTTCACGCCCGTCATAAGGTTAGCGATGTAGATGTTACCACATGTCAACCAAAGTGTGATGAATTGAAAAAGATGCAACGACGCGAAACGAAGCACTTTTAGATTAATGGCGGCCGGTCGCTCTATATTGGACAAAATTACGATTTTGATAGAGCGGCGCATCGCGTCGCTCGCGAAAGCGCCACTTCATCATACTTCGTCGATCCCTCGGCGATTTCGGATCGCTGCTGAAAACACTGAGATATCGCAAAAGTTTTATCTACGATTTTTTTTCATGGGTCGTAATCTCTTTATCGCGCGAATTCGCAGTTCGCGCGGACTCGCGTTCTCCGCGCTCTTTTCTCGACGATTTTTGACGCCTCAGCGTGTTTTCCTTTGGAAACTGACTTCTCGATGATCCTCGGAATACGTTTTCTCGCCTACGATTCGATCGATCATTACGAACGTTCTCGTAAAAGCAAGCTCGAACGTTGTTACATTGTGACGACATGTGTGTAAAAAAAAAAAAAACTCCGCAATTACTTATTATTACAACTCGTAAACATTCGTAGTTTAGTTACACACGAGTCACTTTCGAGACACTGAGAGATCATAATTCCATAAAAAATAAAAAACCGCTTCTTTTTCTCTCTCTCTCTCTCTCTTTTTCTCTCTCTTTCTGTGCAAAATCTACTTGAAAAAAAAAAATAAGGAGACATGAAGATACATGGATACAATTATTGTCACAATCCGCGGATTCCACTGGTAAAGATTATTTATCCGGAACCGATTCGCGTTATGATGAACGCGAGTTCGGTGATGGCGCGTTCCTTCGTACATATATATATATATATAAGAAACAAGGTGGAGCGCGCGAGTAGAATAGGATTGCCGCGACAATTATTAGCCGTGAATACCGACGACGGAGAAATTGCACGTCGATAGCGAGGAAGACAGTGGGGGATCCCATCCTTCTTGACGACGCGCGCGCGAGTAATATGATCCTTTCGACAGAGAGGAGGCAAGCGTCGTCACCCGCCCTATCCTCGGCTCAACCCCGCTGCTATCCGTCGCACATCGAGCCGTGCAGCTCGATCTCCGTGTAACCTCGTTACTCGAGAACTCCCCGAAGACGAGAGACGAATGCCGCTAAGCATGACGCGCCAAGGCTAATACGTGCCGGCGTGTGTCGATCTCTCTTTCCGATAATTACATCTTCGTTAGCAGTCGGCGTGAAGGAGAGAGAGTTAGGATCGGGAGAGACGTTGGGGAAAACGACAGAAAGCGATGACGTATGTGATCGCTATGCTGTTTTAAGGACGCGATAATGTAACTTTAGGTAAATGCGACAACTCACAACTTCGTCTTGACGGTCGCGTTTTGAGACGCGTCTCGAAACGCTTATCGCTGTCTCTCTTTGATCGCGGTATTGTTCGGCGTTGCTCGGTGATGTAACACGATACGCGCGCATACTTCAGCAAAATTGCCAGATTTCTTTTCTCGGGAGAATTTATGCGTGTTATCTCTTGTAGTGTTCTCTCCCATTTTCATCCGAGAGAAGCGCGCATCTCTCGGGCGAGATGCGCAATGCGTTTGTGCGACGCTTTCTCAAGACTATTTTAATCGACGATTTGAGGCAAACTCGCCGCCGACTTACGCGCCGAGTTTCCCACGCGGCTTTTTGTTGCTCGCGTCGCTGCTTAGAATTAAGCGGAACTTTGATAAAGTTGCAGCAACTTCGTTACAGTGTCGAGTGCATTTGGCATATTCGGGGCGATATAACTCGCCTCTCTGAGGAAGACAATTTGATCAAGCGCTATTTACGGCTAAACGGCGGAGTAATTAATAATATAATGCAGCTTCCGAAATGGGGTTCTGCTTCCGGCTGATTAAGAGGCGGAAAAATGTTTAAAGAAGATTAATATTCGCGCGAGAAAAATTATCAGATTTTTTTTTTTATTAAAGATATCACTGCGAGATTTTTTGTAGATTGTTTGTATATTTTTTATGAATTTTTTTGATATTATAGTTTTTTTTCTAAATCTTTTTCCGCGATATTGTTATTTCGGTGCAATTTACTTTGTTATTTTCGTGTCCGGCGCATCTGCTCGCGCAACAAACAACGATCTTAACGAGAATTTAAATATTCGGATAATTATGCGCAGCATCCTGGCGAATGTATAAATGTACAATTATCTCCGGAAACATCTATGGCGTACTGTCAAAGTACGCGTTTCTGATCCCGGGCAAACACCGAGTCTAGTTGGTTTAATATCGCACCTCCGCTGATGCGATGTCAAGTTCGGTGAGTTAATCTCAAGATTCCCGGGGAATTCCCTAAGTAATTTGTAGATTCAACCGAGTGCTCAGGGTTATATCAATCCTTTCCGCAGCAGGTCCAAGTTTCGCGTGCGTGATGTGCGGTAATTGGCGAAAGCCGGGGGCCTCGCCGCTACGTTAGTTGGCGCGACCTCACACGTGCGGTTTGAGGGTGTAGAGATTTGGGGGTCGCATCGCATAACTCAGAGGGTTGGTAATGCATGCGGGACGACGATGGTTAGAGTCGGCCCCTTCTCGCGCGGATATGTCTTTCTTCAGCCCGATATCTTTCCATCCACTCCCCGCGGCCTCCGGCTTTTCCCTTCAACCCTACTACCACCGACCCCCAGCCTCCTTTCTCTGGTCTACGACATTAATGCAAAGCGAGGACATGCGGCGGCGGCGGCGACCCCGTCGTGGACTACCCCGAGGATGCTTCTTGCAAGAATAAGAGAACAGGATCGCTGGGGATGTCCCGGGATTCTGTCCTCTATCGATCTCCCGCGTATATAGACACTAACTTGTGCCCTCCGCAAGCCGTGCTATGTATCTGCCATATATACATACACCACTTCTCTCACTCACTCACTTACCCCTCTCTCTCTCTCTCTCTCTTCCTCTCGATATCCTTCTCTGTCTTATCCTCTCTCGGTTTCTCCTTTTCCTGTTCTCTTCTCGCTCAACTCCGTCTCTCTCCATCTCGCTCTCAGTTAGCGTCTATCCGTCCGCGACCAACCCCCTTTCTCGCTCCCTCTCGGGTCCGGCGGCGGGTTCCCGACACGCATACAGAAGCCCGAAGTTTGCGCTCGTGTTTGTGTTGCACCACCCCCGGCCACCGCTGCCACCCTCTGTTTCCTTCGCCCCGCGTGCCTCGCCTGTGTGTCGGCGGTACGTGTCTGCGGGGAGGGTGAGACCGCGCATAGCCACGTTCACCGCCGAAGAATGTGTTGGATGCACATAAGCGTCGCGTCGCGTGCACGCTGGGGTTGCGCAAGGTCCTCGTTTCTTTTGTGTTTACCGCATTATCGAGACTAGCGCGCGACAACCCTCCCTTATATTATTTTCTCTCTTCCGAGTCCATCAAAACCCGTCGAATGTTGTCGCGAGATGTCCAGTCGATGTAGCTCGCCAGTTGCACGGCTGTGCGCGAGAAATCGCGCTGTAGATAGGCACAAAAGCGTAACAGGATGAAATATATAAATGGGGACTTGCTTTTTGCGTGAGAATTCAGCCTTTTTCTATAAAAAGCTTAGGCTTTTTGTACGTAAAAAAATTTGGCGTTTTTATAAAGGGGGTATTTTTTTTTTTTTTTTTTTTTTTTTTTTTAAATTCAGCATACTTTGGAAATGAATTTCCGATAGTATCAAAAGAAGAAAACGCGCGCTAATGTAAACATCGAGAATAAAAGTATCTAATGTTCAAACATCGTTATTCCCGTGACCGCTTCTCATCAGTGAAAATACTCGATGTTAAACAGAGATACAAACTGAGAGAAAAAACAATAGCGACGAGCGATAAAATGTCACGAAATAAAGCGAGCTGAATGTGTGTTCTTCCTTTTAATATTACAGCCTCTATTTTTCACGTGTCACTGAGTTTTTCTCTTTTGTCACAATTTTCAAATCCCATCAGAATATAGGTTCACTTCACACTACATTATATTCTCATGTTCGTGGATTTCACGAGCAATGATCGACCGACGTGTGCGCCGCGGGACACAAAATTGGGACCGTGTCGTTTCTGGCGGTGCATACGTGCATGTGTGCGCGCGCACGTGTGTATGCGTGTGTACGCGTATTAGAGTAAGTGGTAAATCTGGCGATTTCCATATTACCCTCTTCCGTGTACCGACATCGAGAAATATTCGCAGGATGCGGTCGCGCGTCGTCGTTTTTTCCCTCCCTCTTTTGAAGTACGCGAAGCGTTTCTACGTCGCTTTGTCCTCTTACTGCGAAATCTTTTGTTATTATGCAGAAGCAACCGCCGATGCAATACCGTTTCATTTTGCATGCAGAGTTACGCGAAATGTAATTTATAATGTGCAAATATTGTTCGCACAAAGAAATACAGACAGTAGTGTGTAGCAGACGATTGAAGTGTTATTGTTGCAATGTTGTTTTGTTGTGCGAATCGACCTACATATTTAAACAACAATAGTTCGTGTTTTTTTAAATAAAAAATAACTTCATTGATATGCACATAAATTATCATATGCAGAGGCGTTAATATCTTTACATGTAAAGTTGCTCTTTTCATTATTAAGATACTTATATTATTGAGACATTATTGATGCAACTTTGTGTCTGCCTTTCTGAACACTCCTGCCTTTGTACTTGCCTTATTTTCTATTGTAAAAACATATACTTTTACATTTGTTTAGTCGTTTAGTTGTTGATGATAAAAGGAGGAACAGAAAATCATATTTTTCTCTGTATTTTTTAAATCTTTTACTGTTCTTGCCGCTCTGCTTTGATTACCACTTATGTATAAATAGTATTTATATCACATTTCATACACATACGTCTCTCGGACGTTTTTCGATATTTTACGATTTCAGAAGATTAGCACAAAAGTCATCATAATAATTATCTTGCCACTCTCAATGGGTAGTGTTTAAACGCTCTGTGTAATAGCGTAATTAATTATGAATATATCTGTCTTACTAACCCTCCTGTGTGACAGTGTAATACTAGGTATATTATATTGAATTAATTACTGTCTAATTAACTTGTAGTAAAATATTTTAATCACTCACATACACTCACCTATTCTCTCTCTCTTCTCTCTCTCTCTCTCTTTACGTGCGCGTGCTATTGAATCTCGTTAGGTCATTTTCAGATAAAAACTCTTGTATTTTTTAGCGGAATTGTTTTAAAAAGTTATAAAAATTTAATTTTCTTTTATTATGAGGTTTTTTCACAAATTATATTAAAAGTAAAGAAATTGAATTTGTAGCATTCATTGCGCACGATTCGTATATTTACATTCAAAATTGAGATTTTGCGCAAACACCCGGACTGTATAAATATTTCAACACTCGCGAATCACATATTGATCAAACGAGAGAAAATTCGTTTAGAGAGATCATTTATGTATCACATGAATTTGTAGATTCCGGATGTTACTTGAAATTACATAATTTTTCAATATCTGACCGCGATTGTTTTTCGCAAGAGCTGATTAAAATTTTCAACACAATTGAATTATTATTGCTCTGAAAATTAAATATTGAATCTAAAAATTTAGACTAAATCCTCTTGTAGAGCGAGCTGAGCGAAGTACGCGAGAATCCTTTTAGGAGCGAGATAAATGTTCGTTGCGATTTACGAGAGTATTACGAGGATAATTATCTATTCACATCGGTGTTAATTAGCAGTTTTGCGGCGCATTGTGCGCGGATTATAAATGAAAGAGTACAAGAGTCGTGCGGGACTGCGTTTTTATTTATTTATTATCAACGCGATTTGCTGCAAAAAGCCATCATATTGTTTATTGCATTATTTATTAGAAGTACGATCCACTTCCGGAAGTCCATTAAATCCCGACTAGTGCTGTCGGAAACTAGAAGTACGGATCTCCGTTCTGAGAAACTGGCTTAAACGATAGTCACGTAGAGAACTGCATACTACCGTACTCAGCGAAGTTGTCCACTCGCGCTATTGCTTAACATCAAGCGATGTCGAGCAAAGAATTTGCGAAGCATTGCTTCGCGCGCGTCTCAAGTTGTTCCGTAGAAGCAGATTGAACGATAGTCTCTTTAATATGTTTTTAGCTTTGTCTCCGATCTTCTTACAAGAAATATCTCTTAGAGAAGGATAGCGTGACTGTCAATTACAGTGTTATATACATATATACTGTATATCGAGTCATAAAAAACACGGAGAACAAGTGATATTCGCGAGCGTTAAAATTTATAAAAGAGAATCGATGATACGCACAGAAACAGCATATGTATAGCTAGCTACCATATAGCTAGCTACCATATAGCATTTATTCTTATTTATAAAAATGACATGTTTTATGCAAAATGCGCGTGAAATTGTCGCGAAACGTGAAAGCGTGTGCATTCTGTTATTATACTCAGTACGAGAAAATTAGCCATCATTAGTTTAAATAAGAAGAATATACACGTAAAAACCAGTCAGACAAACATTCGTTGAATTAAAAAAAAAAAACAAAAAAACAAAAAAAGGAAATAAATTTGACGTTGAAAGCTATCGCTGCGAGATGATCGGTCGAAAATCTCATATTTCACACGCAGGCAATACGTATATTTTTTCGTCGCGATTTTTCCACGCACTTTCAATTAATATGTGTATTAATTTGGCGTGCACGCGCGCGCGTGCACTTGAGCTCGTCGAGTTAATAAAAATTCGTCCGCTCTCGCGGATTCGCTGCTTTTGATGCAGTTCGGAAACGAGAACACTTGATGGTCACTCACACGATTTCACAAACAAAAGCATTGCATAATTACGAGATGTGATAAAGAGCGCAATGTGGAAACATTAATCATACAATTGGCCTCTTTCGCCATTTATATATTCCGAGCAAATAAGCTTTTTTTTTCAGATTCATGTGATACGTGCATTTCGCCGCGTTTCTTTCAAACAATAAAACGTGTGTTCGAATTTTTGTATCTAGATTTTGTTAAAAAAAAAAAAAAACAAAGAAAAACCGACTGCCATTAATCACACATTTTGCCGCGGCGAACACCCCTCGACGCTAATAAGAGACCAGGGGGGATGTATAAACCCACGGCGCACCATTAGCGGCAGTCACCACATGAAAGAACGCGTTCCTCAGCGAGAAGGGATGAGAAATGGCAAGCCGAGAGGGGGACTGGAGATTTTCCTCCGTTGACGCGACGATTTGTACGAGCAACAGGCAACTTTCATTAAGCCTTTTCGAGTCGAGCGCAACTCCTTTCTCTTTCTTCGTTGAAACTCTCTCCGTGGTTGTCGTCCATATGTCGTGCGTAACGTCTATGCAAAGGCCGCGGCGTGTGTGTGCAGTCACGCGTGATGCATGCGAGAGAGGAATGCGTGTGTCGACAGACATACAGAGAGGAGAGAAAGAGAGAGAGAGAGAGAGAGTGAGTGAGTGAGTGAGTGAGTGAGTGAGTGAGTGAGTGAACCCCGGTCATTCACGGTCGCTCTCGCATTCAGGCGCATTGTGCAACGCCAAGAATTGTCGGCGGCATATTGGATGCTGGGGTGAACGCGACGGTGCGGGCATGCCACTCGTGTGTTTAAGCGCCGTTAGCGTCGCGTACTGTAATCCCGTTTCCGCGTTTTCGCGTTCCCGTTTCGGCCTCCTCTCGCGCGCTCAAACGTAATTAAAGCGAACGCAAACGGCGCCGCTCGTTGTCGCGCTCGTCGCGGCACCGGTCAATCTCGCGCCTCTTTATGCAGAAGCGCTGCTTTTTCAATCAAAAGAAATTGGGATCAGTTGTTGCGTGTCCAACAGCGAGACAAAATGATGGAGGTGATTATTTTTAAGTGCGAAAAATCGATAATTACAAAGATAGACGGGGGCTAACGACGTTAATAACGGACGTTTTATCTGGACGTTGCTTGAGAAGAAATTGGAGATTTTATTTGAACGTCGGGGGAAGATATTTAATACCGCGGGGGAAGCGCGAGTAAAGCAAAGTAAGCGAAATAAACGGAAATGGAGTAACAGGTGAACGTTTCACGGATAATTCCCTTAAGCGGGTAGCTATTTCTGCTTCTCACGAGAGAAGACGCCATATTAAAATATTAACCGGTTGCGCTTGAACACCGCGAGAATATACGCGCGCGCGAAGATCTCTCTCAACTGCGCTGACTGATGGTGGTGGTCGTGGTAGTGTTGCTGCTGCTGCAAAAATGCGAAGTTCGAGCGGCGAACCAAAGAAATCACTCTCGCTCTACGTACCGTTCAACGAAGTCTCTTTCTCGTTGAAAACTTTTAGTCGGAAGTTTTTTCCCTCCTCCCGACTCGAGTTCTCTATCCGAGGGTCCGCCGCTCTCTCAGCACTTCGTACGTATACCGGCGGTATGTGTATCTTTTATATCTATATATATATATACGCGACTTGAAGGCGGAGAGTGAGAGGGATCTTTTTATCTGTTTTCCATCGGGCAAAACGAGTTGCCTTTTGTACGACGGTCGATAAAGGGAGGAAATGATGATCCCCCAGGATGAGCCGCGCGCCGGGAGAACTTTCCAGGCGACGTTGAAGACTGGTCGTTTTAACGACGTCGTGGATTTGCGGCGGCTGCGGCGGCGACGTCGACGTCGTTGGTTGGTGCGGGGGATCCCGCGGGGGATGGACGGGAACGGGTATGACCGTTTTACCACGCTCGTATAACGAATTATAAGGCGGAGATCGCGCGATCGAAACGACCGCGGGAATCTGCTCGGCAACGGAATAATCTTACGGCTATATAACGCCGCTTACCCATAGCTGTGTGATACCGCGTCGTTTCGGAAAATCGCTTGTGCGGCATTGCATATCGTCCGGGCTACGTATTGCCCTTTAACCCCCGCGCCGCGTTATAGAAGGAAATGAGGCGAAGCGCGCGCGGCAATTCTCGCGCTTTCGTGAAATATATCGCACAGCATCTGACCGATATAATTATGTTAATTACAGTGTTAAATTTAATTGCGTGTTGAGGGAAATACGATTGGAACGATTTTTTCTGAGGAGATGTGTCGTGTTAATTAATTATGTTTTTAATTTAATGAAATTTGATTACTTTCTCCTTCTCTCTCTCTCTCTTTCTCCTGTCGAATATATTCATATATTGTCTGGTGTATATCCACCGATTTTTCAATATACGGCTACACACCAGCGTGGCTTAATTTTAATTACGAACGTGAGTATTGTTTCAGAGTCGTAATTAAAGTACCACCGAATGTGCTTCGGCTGGCTGCGTCCGACAGCGTGATTTTTATTCCGGTGCGAAGAGGTGGGAATGTTAAGCTCTCTTCCGCTCGGATGTATGTAAATAGAGTTCGATCGCGGATGAGCAATGAAATGGTAGACGGACGCGCGCAAATATATATATAAAGACATGTGCGATATATATATTATATATATATCCGGAGTGCGCGCAAACACGTCTCCTCCTCCGTTTCTTTGACGGGATTCAATATTTGTCCCAGCCGAATGAAAGTGTATTATCGCGTATCAATCAAGAAGAACAAATGTTTGCCGAGAGACGGAGAGAAAGAGCTTCGATTTCTCCCCGTTCGGAGAGACGACGTTTCGCATCGCGCGTAGGAAATCGCAGTCGACGTAAGATTAATTATTCCGGCGATTAAATATCTGTCAGAAGTTTGATCCGAGAGAGAGGTTGTCGAGAGAGATTACATACGCCGCGGTCGCGCGATGGAAAACACACGGTCGATTTAATCGCCGCGTCCACTTCATACCGCATCTCTCGCGAGACGAACTATTTAAATTGCATTGCATCGCGCTGATGCAAAATGCAAGCGTTACGTGAGCCGAATATTCTGTCGTGACACTCTTTATACGGAATGTTGCTTGAAATATATACCCGAGCGCCAAGCTTTGCGGCTATATTTTGCACGATCGAGTTGGAATCGATTTCGTTCATTTTGTTTTTTTTTTTTTTTTTTTTTTTCGCGAATTTTTGTAGACGTTCTTTAAATACATCCACGACTGCCTTGAGGTGGAATTTAGTTCATGTGAGATAAAACACGAGTGTAAAATCTGAAACTGTATATAAATAACTGTGAAAGAAGATTATTTCATTTCACTAGACTCGTTTCTGATCCTGCGATGTATTTTAAAACACACGGTAGATTCGCGATAGAGAAAACGATAGATAACACACAATATAGGTATCGATCGTTTAAAGTATTTTAAAAACTCGCGATAACACAGACGACGAGCGCGCATCTATGCGAGAATTGTCGTTCTCTCCTCTCGCTTATTTCTACGCAGACTTCAATTTTGAATTTTACGAGGATAGACGGAGTGGCAAATCCGATTTCCCGAATTGTCGAGATCTCCGCTGCTCCCGTGGAAGCATCATCGAAAACCAGTTTGAACGGCTGGATACACGTGATCGATAAATAGTCAGACGGGAGGAGTGTGTGTCGCGCGCGAGTGTCGTTGAAAGATTCGCGACTTTTGCGAAGTGACGCAATAGATTTGTCTGCCATTGTTGCCGTCGCGTTTTAGGACAACGCCGCAGAGTTTTGTAACATCACGTTCGCGTTTCTCACCCGTCGTGATTTCTGCAACGGAGGACGTGCCTCAATTATAAAAGACCAAATACGCTTTGTGTTTCGTCGAGAAGTCGTCGCGACATTGGCATGTACATCGGTTGAATATTTTTATCGCGACAATACGCGTCCGATACCGTCCTGTCTACTGAATCCAAAGCTACTTTATAAATAAATCAACGATATTTGAGACTTTTGAGGTTTAAAAAGAGACGATAGCAATGCCGCGCGTTAAGTACGACCGCACTTTTATCTTTGCGCTCGCAAAGTTTAATTAGTATCCTGTTCTCATAGTCAACGCAGATGTACAGGACAAACTTAAATTAGCATGCATACGAGAGGCTTTGACATCGCGAGGCGCAGTAGAATTAATATTCACAGCAAGGGCAGTGAAATCCGAATCAGGGACGTAATCACGGCGGTTGAATAGCGTAGCCGCGGAGGATATAGTGTTAATTATGTGGCAAATAAATTAGCAACTTGTTGATCGTCATTAATACTCGATAAACCTGGTCACAACATCCGACGCCGCGGAAAGCGTTTCTAGCCGCTAAAGCCAACGCGCGCGTTGCGATACTACTTACAAGCTCTAATAACTACGTGTTAATGCGATCAGTTCTCGGCGTGGATCATCACGTGCGGATTTAATACCGATGTTATAGCCTAAACGGCACGTTTACACATACGAATCGCGCGCTTTGATGTAAATGACGCGTTGGCGTTGCAGCGCGTCGCGAATGATGCAATTGAAGACAGCAAGCGAAATGTGAAACGCATTGAAATACTAGATTGAAAAGAAACGTGAGTAATAACGATGATGACGTGGGAGATGCGCGCGTGTTACGTCATGGAAGAGAAAAACAAATGTTTTTATAGGATTAGAGTTTTTTATAATTGAAAACCAGCAACACGTGGAAATATATTTTCGCCAAATAATAAAACATTTTAAAATCTCATTTAATACAACATAATTTTGCGTGGTTTTGATGCAATAAAATCATTTTTCTCTGTCAAGTTTTTTGTTAAATATATTTTTGCATTACGTAGTAGGTAGTTCTTGTGGAACCGGAAATAATAGTTTTAGCTTTTTAAATAAATTAAATTTCACATTCGCGAGACAAAATGTTTTACTATAACACACGTGTGCACCATTACGTGTGTATGTGCGTGTGTGTGTGTGTGTGTGCACGCGAAATTTCGCCGCCAGAAAATAAGGTCCGGAGTTTAGAACGCGGAACAATGTAAAAATACAAGATATGAATCTAGCTTATTACTTTCTGTCTACTTACGCTATTCCCTCTGTCCTCGTTCGTGATACATATTTGCGCGAGGATATGTTTTGTGGCTTATGATTTCACTTGTAGTTATTTCTGTTGTAGTATTATCTCTGTGAAGTTTCTCATGTCAGCACGACGAAAATTTGTGTTATCTCAATAATAACAAAAACTCATATTTTTATATATATATATTTTTTTTTCAGATGTAAAAGAAGCTTTTCGATGTACAATGAAAAATTAATTGATGGAGAACTTTGCTTCACTAAACTTTTTTTTTAAAAAAAACTTGCATTATTTTCTTCTTAATACACACAGATAATAAAAATCCCCAATAGTACGTAACACACTTTTTATTAATAAAATGTATCAAACATACAATACCTCATAAAAGTTTAACTTTTTAAATATACGTACATCTATTTGTCGACCGTATAATACATGTATACCACCGTAATATACATATATACTCCGTGCCATATCGTTAACAATAATACCGAATAAATCGTGTGATCGATATTGTCTGTCGTAGACAACATCCATTGTATTCGCGTATTCCGTTATTGTATTCTGTACTACATGCGTCTCTCTCTCTCTCTCTCTCTCTCTCGTGGCGGTCGGCTCGCTTATATCACATCTCGTTTACGAAACTCCGGCGTATTGTTGCACTATCCTGTTCCACTCCTTCGGGAAGGATAGCTGAATATGAGAAAGGACCTTCTTGATCTGACGTGTCTCCTCGGGGTTACATTGCGGGCAGGAATCTCTCAGAATCAGCGGCACTAAACCTGGATAAAATAACGACGTGGAAATTTCGACGTGAAATTTTCGGGGGCTCGCTTTTACGTACGCGCGCGAGCTTATAATATATGTTTCTCTCTTCCTCGCCCCCCGTGGGATTTGCGAGTAATATTATCGCAAGGCATAACGATATTTGACGTTTTAACATTTCCGCGTGCAGTCCTAGCGTCTCTCCCGGAATCCCAGGATGTTAATTTCAACCTCTTGCGAGGTAAAGCGACGTTGCAAATTAACGCAAGTATGAACACAAAATAAAAATCTATTTTCCCGCGAAGATAAATAAATATACATGTATACGCGCAACGCGGCGAGTAATCCGAATAACAAACGTCAAACATGCATGCTTAATATTTATCACTTACAAGAGGATTGATAAACCGGGGCGGTGTATATACATGTACCTACATATAATTTCACCGAATACAGTTTCCATTTCTATAGTCGCGCGCGAGAATGTTCGACCTCTATATTTACTCTGCGACGATGGAAACGCGACAATTAGCGCGGGATCCTTGTTCGCGTAGCTCCCCGCAATGGAAATTGAACTTGCCGGAATTACAGCGAAATTACACGCTCGCGCGAATCCCACGCGCGCTTCTATAACGCGCATCCAAAAATGTTCTCGAATGTATAAGCGTTACAGGTAGAGTATGTACATACATATATATCTTTCTCCGGATGTACATATATCTATATATATCTCCGTAACTTTTTTTTTCCTCGACTCATCCGAAGTCTCTTCGTAAAAAATTGATGAACTTTTGACAGAGTTCGTCAGAAGAGTAAAGAGGATTAGAATCTTATTTTAAGTTCACTTCGGGATGATCGCGGAGAAGAGTGCGGCGGGATAAATTTTTTTTCCTAGATAAAAATCTGTTCGCTTGACGCGAGGAAAAGCGTATTACTTTTCAAACGTCGTCCGATGGGATCGCACGGCGCTTCTCCTAGTGCGCACTTGATCTGTCTGCCCAGGTAGCGTTTGTCGCCCAGGGCCATGTTTAGTTGTGCGTCTGAAACTCGCGATCTGGCTTGATGCTGTTGCTGCTGCTGTTGTTCGCTTGATGTTTCGTTTTGCGTCTCGGCCGCGGCGAGCAGGACCACACAGGCCAGGACGAGGACCTGCAACATAATTACACCTGTATGCAAATGCAGACTCGTAATAGATGCGCCGATTATTACCAAACGCGCGCGCCAGTTAGTGACTGAACAAGCCGGCGCAGTTGCAGATTACAATTTTCCGCGAGCGCGTCGCACACGAAACGTACAGTCTCCTCCCTTGGCCTTATTGTTGCGTCGGATTTCCACCGTAATGGTGAGCGCCGCAAAATGCGCGTATAAAAAGCGAAAGAGGTGATGGTCTTTTTTTACGTCGAGCCCGGCAAACCGACGGGCGATGCGACGCGGTGAACCTTATTAACCCTCGCGCAGCAACGACGACGACGGTGCTTAAAGTGATTATACCATCTGCAAGTATATTATGGTAAACGGATTCCCGGGTTCTGCGGAGAAGACGACGACGACGGTTCTTGTGTGTGCTCGACACAGACGGATGACGAAGACGGGAGCGCACGCGCGCGCGCATATAGACACCGCATGGGGGGACGAAATTAGCTGCACGGTCGTCCGACAATAAGGGCGGAAGCACGTCTGTCATGCGGTAACGAAAGCGGATAAGGAAGGGCTAGCCTGCAGGCGGCCTGGGCGAAACACGCCAAAGCTAACATAGCTAAACAAGCAGCAACCACGTCGTTGTGCCGCTGTGCTATACGACGACGACGGTGGTATGCGAGTAGCTCCAATCTCTGTTTGCTCTCTCTTGTCTCCTCTCCTCTCCTTTACTCGGGTGGTTCACCGACGACTTGCCGCGCGCGTTGCGTCTTGCTGCATCTCGCGCCTCTCGTTGTCGTCGAGACTTAACTAAGGTCTCGCCGCTTTTAAATTACCTCCTTGTCGCCTCGTCGCCCTGCTATTCCTCTTTTATTTTTTTGTTTATTTTTTTTTTTATCTTTCGTTTTTTCTTCGTTTTCTCTTTTCTTGTTTTATAAACTCACGACCATTTCTAATTCGCGAAGTGAATTTTCTCCTCGTGCTCGCGACCGCGTGCTCGTTACCGCAACACGTAACGCCGTATCTTTCTCATTAAGCGGCCGTGCACCTTGACAAAAATTAGCGCGCGACCGCACCGACGCAAAGCGTTCGCTAATTTTCTGCTTATGTTTCTGCTATCATGTGAAGTAGTTATATGTACAGAGTGTCTGAAATTTTTTTGACATAGTCGAACTGTGAATGTAGATTGGATCATTTGGAGCAGAAAAGTCGTGTACAAGTTTGGAAAATTCGCAACAGTTGTCAAGATGTTAATTAATTAATTATGAACCAATGAGCGCTTAAGAAGCGATGAGCTCGACTCTGTAGGCGTGTACAAATCCACGTGATTTTCAGTTGTAAAGAAAAACTGCTTACTTCGTATAACCTTCTACAACAACGAGAAGTGAAGTAACGCAACGGCTTTTCGCTATCAGCTGATATTGATTTATCGATTTTCTGAAAATCACATGGTTTTATTCTACACAAACGTCTATTCGTCTGTCACGCGTTTCCTACGCGTTCTCTCCATTGGCTCATATTGTTAATTGATTAATTAATAACTTAATAAATATTGTGAATTTTGCAGGATTATATACGTGACTTTTCCGTTCCACAACCCACTTTACCCCTATACTTTGACCGTATCAAAAAGTTTCAGACACCCCGTAGAATATAATTACCGCTCTCGAAGCAATTAAGGAGAATTCTACAAATTTCACCGAATATAACCCGACGATTGTATCAACAGAAACGTTTTTGCATAAACGGCGTATGTATACACACATACATATCGTATAAAGATTAAAGTTTGATATACCAAAACGTACGCTAGATATACGATCTATTAAATTTGCAAAACATCAAATATTTGGCGATATGACCATCCGAAAAGTGCTGTCCCGGCTGTTTCAAACAACGTATACGTCGTTCGGGAAGTGTCAACATAACTATACCGGGGTGCGATGTGACGGCTCCGGCTGGCGGTGATAGTTTTTTACGCCCCCGAAACCGGGGATCCGGGTCAATTGGCACTTCGTATTTTCGTCGATCAGAAAAATGTGACACGTGTGTTCGTTGCACGTTGCCTTTACTTTATACACACTGTACTACTAGAACGTTAATCGAACTGCACACACACGTCCCGTATGGAAATACATTGATTACTTGGATGCGCGATAGCGTATTTTCTCGGTTATTACGGACTCGTAATGCACCCGGCGGCAATCGAGAATTCCTTCACGCTGTTTATTGGATTCCTTTGACATCCTTTGTGCTAACGTATTCGCATCCGATCGAGGTCCTCTTTTGCATATCGTCACTGGCGGACAAACCCGTTTGGCAGCATCAGTTATTCGGGACGCTCGGAGCAATCGGGGCAACGCGCGCACGATTCCCAACTTCGACTACACACGAGATCGTGTTTTATTTTATTTTATTTTTTTTTTTTTTTTATCGATATTTCTACAAGCGCGCGTTATAATTTGAATTTTAATCTCACACGCCGTTCCTCTCTCGCTGCTTTCTCCGTCCTGGTTTTCGTATAATATCAGACTTTACGATCGCCGGTCATCTCCTTCTTGCGGCTTGCCTCGCGTATGCACGCACTTACATACATAGCCGAGTTTACAGCAAAATTTTATGCGTTGTAACGCTGGTGCGGTTTTTTTACGATACATGCGTGAGATAGAATAAAATATGTTGTGCGAAAAGTAAATATTTAAATTATTTTTGCCTCGCTGAAAGAATCACCGATAAGTGAATAATTTATACGAGAAATAAAAATAATAAACTGTGTGCGGTCTTTCGTATTTAATTAAAAACATTTACAAAAGTGAACCAATTAATTGTGAAAATTAACCGTAACAATTTTACGGTCTTGCAACGACGCTAAAAGCGGGCGCGCGCCGCATCTAGCAGTCGAGTTTTCGCGACCCAGATGCGGCTTAATCATGACGTAATTACGTTTCGCGTCTGAAATCGCGCGCGCTTAAAGCACGCCCGACTCGTTCGTCTGATTTCCCGACGGGGAACCGCGGGCATCTCGAATTTCGACTTTTGTGGCAGAATTCTAATAACCGCGACGGGTCTGTAAATTATGGCATGGACGATATATATACGACGAGTCAGAAATGATTTGTGGATTTGACTCGGATGCGCGCGCGCAAAACCGCTCACTTCCGTAAACGCGGCGATGAGAGAGGCGGCGTGAGTTATAAGAATTATTGCCCTCTCCTCTCTCCCGCCGTTCTGAATGGCAAATTGGCGGCGATATAGATTTTATCGTCGGAACGTCGCGCGCGCGATTCGCACGCACGCGCGCGTGTAATGCAACGCCGGGATGTTTTGGAGCAACGAGTGCTGCGTCTCTCTTTCTCTCTCTCCTGCTCTTCCCGTTTGTTGTGTTGTACATACGGCGATCCGCATACGGGCCGTTAATTACGCTCGCGTTCAATGCGGCTGATAATGCGCCGTAAGCATATACGACCTGTCGCGAAACCGCGGTATTAGTATAGTATTAATTACGTTCATACTTGTGCGTAGCAGCGCGCACAACCCGTAGCAATAATTACGCGCGCAGCAGTTATATCGGCGCGCCACTTTCGCTCCGCGACTGATTTACTCCGCATCGGCGTCGTCACGTTCGCGCGCGTTTATAAAATTAATCGTCAGCGATTCTCTGCGAAAGAGAGCGGGGAGGTAAATGGCGAGATATATCAGCGGAAGAGAGAAACGTTTCTATAAGTTATTACGCTCGCGACCGATATATCGACGTCGCGTTTCGATAAATAATACTTTAGCGATCCGCCGCCGGCGTTTACGCCAGTATTTGTGGGTCGCATTAATCTGCGCGTTTATCAAACTAATTTGCAGTTGCTTAAACGGCTAATCACAGAGATATGTAGAGATTCTGGCGAGTTTGTCGCCCGACACAAACTTCTTATCTTCGCGTTTGACATTCGAACACAATCTAGCAAATAACATAGTCAATAAATAGCACGTGTTCGATCCGCTCTCCCCCTCTCCAGATACAATATTCTCGCCGCGCGAGCGAATTATTCGCGCGGACAAAATTAATTATGTGAATCTCGCGTAAATTATAAAATAATTGTCGAACGATATTGCGATTGTCCGATATACGGTTAAAATCGCAGTATTTTGTCAGAATTGTGTTTCATAGAAAGAACGGCGCGGTATGAGAGCAATACTGGTATATATCTTCCGTTTTAATATTACACTCTGTAGTGTTTTGCAAACAGTGAATCTGCGATCCCGGAGAAACTGCGGAATCGAAATTTCAGCGAGTCTATATTTTATTACAAATATATATTGTTTCTTTGAATCGTATTGTTTATTTGATTCCTGCGATCGTTCGTTTATTCGTCGCTGTTTGCCTAGTCTATAATCGCGTCTTTAGACCATAACGGTTGCACCGCGAATTACGAAATCGTTCGCTAACCTTCGTCATTGTCATTCCGGTCTGTCGATGTTCCACACCTTTTGCATAAGTATAGGATTTGCGATACGTGTGAATTATAATGTTATCGCGTCGCGTCGATAAGCTGGTGTTTCAATCGCACCGCGCATACGTAGGTACCGCCGTCGCGACTACGTGCGGAAATTCGATAATTCGAATTCGTTACGGGAAAATTCGCGTTTGTTTTTTTTTTTTTTTTTGCAAGCTTTCACATTTTGCTTCTGAATCAATTTTTTACACAAGCCCGTTTTCCGACCATATGAAATTTTCACATCATTCCTCGCAAATCTGCTTATTCAATTTTATTTCAAGAGGCAACCCCATGTTGAGGTGTTTCTTTTTTTTTTATTCTGCGGGTCAGTGTCCTGTTATTCATACGACTCGAGCAGGAAACATATACCGACGTACCGATCTCATTATAGAATCGTACGAAGTCGTACAAAAGCCATTATATAATGCTGTATAAAGATTTCGACAAGAATACATACGACTTGTTTGTTCCGTCAACCACATAAAGAATTCGATACCACGAGCTTTTCCCGTCTCTGTTTATCCTTTTTCCTATTGATCGCGCGGTGTATATACGGTGTAGCGCGAATGGTTGTTACGCTCTACAAACCAATGCAATTCCGCAGTGTATCGCTTTCCCGCGCAAGGCGCAATTATTTTGCATCGCGCGATCGTTTAGCCGCACAAAGGTGCGCGACAATGGTACATTATTGGTTTAATCTAATGGCGCATTAATCCGAGTCTTTACATACGTGTACAACAAACATTAGGTACATATATATATATATATTTCATTTCATCCCGACACACTATATCGGATTCTCCCATATTTGCTTCGTCTAAATAGAGTGTCCGTATCCGGGAAGCAGATTCGCTATTTGATTTAATGTGAATTACTACCAAATAATTTTTTGTTTTACGTGAATTTACTCCACACACACACACACACACGTACACACGAAGCTTTTAAATAATATTTTTGAGTTCCAGTTGTGACAAATTTATATTCTCTCCGTTTTGTTTATTTATGCCGGCGGCTTTTCCTGATGCCGGCAGTGTAAATATGTCGGGACCGATATATAATTCCGGACTCAGTTTTTTTTTTTTCTGTCGCTCAAATATATAGATATGTTCCGCGAGAACCCGCGCGATTTTTCCCGAGACGTCCCGAGCAAATATACAATTATGCAAAGTGGCGCATTTTTCGACGCGAATTTATTTCGTTCCGCGAGAAGCATCCCTCCTTCTTCTTCTGCGCTCGAGGGACGGAAACGCATTACGATAAAAATAAATCGCGCGGAAGCGGCTCTTTACCCTCGAATATTCCGTCGTAAATGTACGACACTCCGAGAGGAGTCCGTGCGAGGTGGATCCTAAGTAGCTCGTGCCGCGTATCCCGAACGCCTCGATGAATAAGCTTCAGGCGGAGATCGGAATCTTCGCGAGAATTTTCCCCCGCATACCGAAACAACCGCTCGTCTCTAAAACGCGCAAGGGTTTTGTCGGCGCGAGAGGAGAAGACAAGCAGTCCTCTCTCCCCCCCGGCGGGATGCTCTCCCCCGAAACTTTAAATCACCCGGCGTCATACACACACACATACACAGATATATGTATACGTACATACATATACATACGACCGGGAGAGGTGTGCGTAGGGCGCGCGAGCGAGCGAAGTGCATCAACCTGTTGCGCACGTTCGTCACTCACCTTGATTGCCAGAGCCATTCCGAAACTTCGGGTTGGGTTCGGTCGGTCGATCGGTCGGTCGTACGGTCGGTGTAGAGAGATCACGTCGTTTGATCTCGAATGTTCGTAACAGCAGGCAAGTAGACGGTATCGATCAGCGACTGACGAGGGTCGATCGAGGTGACGAGGGATGATGTGTGTGCAAACACAGTAGCAACTTTACGCCAAAGACGGTCTCGAATGTGTGGGCGCTCCTTTTGGCCGACGCCTGTCTGTCCTCTCACCG
This sequence comes from Pseudomyrmex cubaensis, assembly GCA_014825685.1. Classification (NCBI taxonomy): domain Eukaryota; kingdom Metazoa; phylum Arthropoda; class Insecta; order Hymenoptera; family Formicidae; genus Pseudomyrmex; species Pseudomyrmex cubaensis. The sequence continues at coordinate 247,229 of QVOA01020876.1, forward strand.
CGAGACAGCGCTATACACTGGCGAGCCCGGAGAGGTACGCGTGTCCCTGGGTTCCTGGCCTTTTCTCCCCTTCTTCTCGATAAGCATTAAAGCACGCGTGACTCGCGATACGCGATATATACTGCTCCTCGGGAGAGATGTTTGTACGCGCCGACGAGCGTCGAAAGAAGGGGCCGCGCGTGACGTCGAGCGAGAGGCATTGTTTTTTTTTTTTTTTTTTTTTTTTTTTTGCAAACTATCTCGCGAAACGCGGAACGAATTTAAAAACTTAGCCGGTGTAATTCGAAAGATGCTAATTTTCTTGAAAGTTGTACGAAGATCGATTGACAAGAGACTCTTGAGAATCTTTTTCAACTATCGCGACGATCTCTGACACATTTGTGCTTAGCTTTACTTTCCGACGTGAAAACCACCACCGGGCGAACGTCATCCTGCCTCATATCGCATGCATATGGCACGCTTTCGACTTCGCTCGCTCCCGGTCGTGTCAACGTACGCGAAGCGGAACGGACTCGCCTCGTAAATCGGTTTCTTCGTCGAACCCGTCGAGGAACTCGAGGCAGATTTCGCGTCATTAGGCAAGCGCCGCTCGATTTCACTCATTGAAGAAACGCGTTGTCATAGACGACTATTTTTGTTTCACCGTCTCGACGGAAACGAATTTCATGCGTTATGTCACACGCGGAAAATCAACTCGCGCATTCGCCGACTCTGCTCGCTTATTAAGAATACAACGCTCGCGAAATTCGTTAAATACAATAGTACAGTAGCCGCAATAATAGAACACGGCTAAATGCGCCGCACTTTTTAGCTGGAAGAACATAAATCCCGTATGCAAAAATATACCGCAGCTCCGTTGTTATTTATCGGTGTCGCTGTCGATGAACTTTGCTATCTTGGTACTTCATCCGATACGCTGGCGGAGATACGTCTAAAGTCGCAAAGTTAAAAGTCCCTCGATGGGGACTACGGCTAATAATGTCATAACGATAACGCCCGCCACTTGACCCGCGAGTTAAATAAATTACGTACTTTTACTTTGTAGTTTACTAATTTCTTCATTCTTTTTTCCATACTTAATTTATATCTTTTGCGCAATTTGCGCGCTTCTTCCACAGCTGTGTTTTTTTCCTCCTTACTTTTTTTTTTTTTTTTTTTTTTTTTAAACGACACTGCATAATGGTAACAAGCGGAGTCGTCCGGTAAACGTTCCCATATTTTCCTAACAAAATTAATCACCGCGCAAATGCGGGGTAAAATATATTCGCCGTCGTGTAAAAATATGCATTCATCTCGTCGTACGTTCGGGTCTCGACTTTTTCTCGACCGGTCGGGCCGCCGTACCGCTTAATGTGGCATTTGCATCGCAAATTTCGCCGCTATTTCCTCCGCCGCGCCGGATACATCCGATCCGCAAAGTTGCACTGTTATAAAACGTCAAGCGATTCCGATAAAATCACCCGACCTGTCTTTCTCCTCTTCTCTCTCTTTCTCTCTCTCGGACAAATAACGAGTTAACGAGCGTATTTTTCGGCGAGCGTTCACGCGCCACGCCGTCGTCCCTTGCTCTCGCTTCGCCGTCGACCTCTTTTCTCGCTTTTTTTTTGTTTTACACACGTTTCACCGCGCGACTTCGCGACCTGGAAGCGCGAGAAAGAGGTCCCGATAAAATCGACGGATTTAATGGGCGACCGGTGCGCGGTGTTCCGCGTGACTCGACGCGTCGTTCGCGCACCCGTCCCCTATATTCGCGACGATAACGGATTTCGAAAAAAAAAAAAAAGAAAAAAAACGGGCGAGAAAGAAAAAAGGAGGCCCGTCAGAAGAGACGTGAAAAATATACCGTCGGCTGAGCCCGCATGAAAAGAAACGCGCGAACCGGTAACGCAGACTCCACGTTGACGGGATGAACCGACGACGGGAAAAAATCGTGCCTTGTATCGATGGAGGTTACATTGACCAGGATTCGACACTCTCGAGAGGAGTTTTCGCGGTTTCGTGTCGCGGTGGAATTACGCCGGCAGCGGTGTTCGTGAGAGAGAAACTGAGAGAAAGAGAGAAAAAGCATAAACGCGAGCGCGAAATTGAAATAGAATCGAATTACTGACTACTGATTAATCAAATTACTATATTGCGATTATGATTACTGATCAATATTTATGATTAGTTCATGTACGCATGATTGATAAATAATTGACATTAAGCGCAACTGAATAAATTGTAGAACTGCCAGTTATTAATTCGAGAGCGATTATTACATGTTTCTTTCATCATGTCAAATTTGTCTTGCGCAGATAAAAAACTTAAATTAAAAATACAATATGACAGAAAATATATGGAAAAAGTGAAATTTGTTGCTTTTTTTAAACTGTATATGTACTTCGATTATAATCAGGGTTGACCTATTTATAGACACATACTACATTGTTAAATCAATCTATATCGAGTTGAAAACGATCAAAATAAAAGTGATCGTGAAACGTTTTTGAAACTCAAATCAAACACTAATTATTTAATGTCACGTAAATAAATTAGAATTAAAAGCGTTCGCTACAGTCAAGTTCGTCTAAAAACGGGAGAAAGTATTATTTTATTACATCTCTGTTGCAAGCATTTCTGGGATTCAGGAATTCGCGAAACGATTTTCATTTCGGAGGCGTTTATAATGCAAGAATGACTGACATCTCGAAATTCCCTCGTTAAACATTTCATTTCTGGCTTAGGAATATAGATCGCACTGTTAACATTTTATACACCACTTGCGAAATTTCTCGTGTATATTGGCACGGAGGTGATTTTCGTGGCATCGTGCGCGCACTGACGCTCACGAGCGAGAGGGCGAATTTCAGCTTTGGTGGGCGCACCCGCCCGCCCGCTCGCGATCACGTCGATTTGTTCGGCAGCTTCCGTGGAAAGATTTAATTTTCCGGGAGCAACGAGAAGTGTATTTTTGTTTGGGGAGATTTTCGCGCCGGCGGCATCCAAAAGAGGGTGGAACCGACGTGTCGGAGCGATTGCCGTCCGTCCTCTCGTCGGTGCTTTCGCGCGCGCGCTTCGATTTTTTTCCACGTTACCTCTCCGTCATCGGCTGCGCCCTTCTTTTTTCCTTTTTTCGTCACCCGACTAGGTTGTCGGGAGCTGTTTGAATGGGCGATCGTTCCGAGGCGATCCGATTGTTCCAACGGAACGAGTTTACCCCGAAAAAAAAAAAAAGAAGAGGAGAGCCCCCCCGATAGGAAAAGAGGAGATCGATGGCTTATTGTGCTGTTAGTCACGTCGTGTGAGAAAGCGGAAGAGGAGGTACGAAGTAAAAATACCGGAGGAGACAGAGAAGCTCGATTCGCTTCGAGTTTATTTAACATTTACAGCCGTTTAATAGCGCAGTTGATTTCGTGTCGCTTTTGCGGTACGTCTCATGAATATCGAAACGCGCGCGCGTTTCTCGAGACATAAATAACACGGTTATTTCACGGTTATTACTATTCCATTTAATTGTTGTGTAATTATAACACAATTGAGATGAATTTCATACTTATTTATATATATTTATTTCACATTTTACACACATTTATGTTCATTTCACACTTATATTTATATACATTTTGCGATACATTTATTTAGAATAAATTTATAAATTTATATAAATGTGTATATAATGTGCATAAATGACGTAAAGGTGTATATTTGTAAATTTATATAAACGCGTATATAATAACTCGGAGTATTTTTTCTAATCTGACATTTTAAGAGAAATCGATTTTGCCGCGGTGTTTTTTTTACTGCGCGCAACTATCATTCTCGCCAACCGCGGTGTAAAACGATAACGCACTTAGTAACAGCTATTACAACGCGTTTGTCGGAAAAATTATATCCCCGGACACGGGGGTGCGCGCACGATCGTGCGAGAAAATTAGGAAAACTACGTCGGCGATTAAGCCGGATTTTAACGGGAACGTGCCGGGTGTAAATTTGAGGTATCGCGCGAATGTGGTCGCGTTAATTTCTTTTTTTTTTTTGTTTTTTTGTTTTTCGTTGTCGCCTTCCCCTTCCAGTTATTTACCAAGCTATCGGAAAATTCAACGGTTTTATCTTTTTACCGGGTTTCGCGCAAATGGTTTTGCCGTTTTTACACGAGCGTAACAGCGCCATAACACGCGTGAGTAGTTGTGTACTGCGAATTGCATAAATAAACGTTCTCACATTTCAATTCGCGTGCGAGAACGAGAGCGCGTGCGTTACAAACGTTTAGGTAAAAACACGTGCGTATACGTGTGTGCAGGTATTTATGTGTGTATGTACGTATGTATAATAAAATATACGGATATGCGATATGTGTTCCCGGCGATCGGTCCTGCGCTGCGTAAATCCTTGACTGCCAAGGTAAACTTAACGTGAGAAGGTGGATTCAGCGGACGTTGCACCAAGGACGACGAGATTAAGGACGGGAAAAAGGATGAGGCTTGTTTTAACCCTTCCACGAGGGTTAATCTCCCGCGAGGGAATTCGAATAACTACTGGCCCGTAGCTTTAACAAGAGAGGTTTTCCCTCAGAGGATATAAATTTAGATAAACAAGTTTTAATCACATTTTGTTACCGGGAATTTTGCCACTCCATACCGACGTTAACTGCGATTTAATTATGTTAATTTTAAACGAATTTAGCGAGCGACATTAGTCCTTCGCGTTTGCGCGCCAAACTCGGCTGAGAAAAATAATGCGCGCCAGATTGTGCAGAAACGGCATCGAATTTACGCGGCAGCGGAATTAATCGCTTAACATTATCGACGGTCTCTCGTGTGTGTTTGAACTTCGTGCGTTTGATATTGACCGGATTGAATAAACCGTCGCGCGGTTATTTAAACATTTATTCGCGGAAAATTACTCGCGTTCGCGCTCAATAAAATCAAGTATATGATTTTCCCGTACAAATCTACTCGACGCTTCGAGAAATGAGATCGTCATCAGGAGAGATAAGAGGTTTCTTATAGAGAGATTATATATATTTTTTTCCTCGAAAAAGTGTGTCACATTCGATAAAAAACATCTCGTCGCTGACAAATCGTCCGATAATTAATTCCGTTGTGTATACATTGAACGAATTACGCGCGACTATGTTTGATCTCGTGTGTATAATTCAACAGACTTTGAATATCAGTTTCGTATGATAATTAATTAACGATATCGACACCTTTACGACCGCTTTACGAGCGAGTTCTTGTGAATTTTTACACAAAAATACACACATAATATAAATGGAAAACACCGGATGCTCTTTATCGGAAAAATATCCATTTATTTGCAGCTATACATTGTTCGCGCCATTTATAGCTCGTAGAAAGTTGTCAGCTGCTGAGAGGGACGGAACGACTTGATCTCCCGGCGCGCGCGAAGCGAAATTTTCAACCACGCCGCTTGTGCGTGACAAACCTCGGGGAAAGGTACACGCGAAGAGCGGCGGCGATGAGTGATGTGACGTTTTTACTGGCAGCCGCGAGATCAAGCGCCGCAACACGACGACGACAACGGTACCGGCGAGTTTAATCATCCGTCGATGTGAATGGCAACGTCGGTGACGAGCGAACGGATTGAACGCAATTTTGTCATTACGGGGGGTGGTCGGTCGAGATAATGCAAAACGAGAGCAAGAGGGAGAGAAAAAGGAAAAGACAGAGAGAGAGAGAAAGAAAGAAAGAGGACAAACGGAAAAAGAAAGAGAAACAACTCGGAGTTTTCATCGAACGGAAAACTTGCCGCGCGTTTAATGGCGGGTTAATTTTTTGTGGCGAGCGCAAACAACAACGGCGCGTAATTAACGGCCTGCGGAGAGTTCGTTGCCGCTCTGTTACTGATGGGAGCGGAATACGAGCGCACGTTCGGTGATTCCGCGTTTTCACCCGCATCCCTCCGTCTCGTCCCCGCCGCACCGTAGGTAATGCGCCGTGAATGAGTCGCCTGATTACGGGTCTGCTGTGAGAAAGAATCCCAAGGTGAAAGTTCATGGGAACACACCGTTACGATCTCCACTTCGTACCACCTCGCTCGTTCGCTTTAATAAGAGAAAGTGGGAAAAGCCGGATCGGCTCGTCATCATCGCTCGTACTTGCCGGTTGTAGCTTGAACGAGCACGCGCGTGCGTTTTCCAATGTCTCTACGCGGTCGTTGAACCTGCTGGATAATTGAGAGAGCGACGCGGATAAAAGTTGATATTTCGTCGTACACGAGTATCCCTTTCTTTATCTCGTATTGCATAAGATTAATTCTTCGATATTGCAAGAGAACGTAGAAAAATACCGGCGTGTATATTTTTCCACGCTGTTGAGAAAATAAGTTTTCGATTTGCAAAAATCTTCTTATCTTCATGTTGAAACAGAGATTGTACGCGGAAATTTCAGCGGGAATATATCGCCGTCAGGTTTTGCGAAAAATAATAGAGGTAAGATTTCGCGAAAGAGCGACAAAATTGAACGGCGACGCGAACAGCTCGATGTTGCGCGCGGCTGCTGTCGATCGTGCGGCGCGCGAGACCCCCTCGGTTTTTTCTCCGGAGTTTGTCGGTGACATTATTGATTGAAAAGCTCGACGGCTGCATTTCGGCGGTGCGGACGGGCTCTCGCAACGCGCACGTAGAGAGAGAGTGAAGTGGACCCGCGGACCACCGCGGAAAATTGACACGATTCGCACCCGTGCAAACATCGCCGGTGTAATTATCGCCGTCAATCGTCGGCTCGGAAGGTAAATCGAGTGACGGCGGCCGAGCGGTGGTTCTCGTGCGTATATTTACGAGATACCCGTAAACACGCGCAATTTCTTCTGTAAATAGCCAATGCTAAATATCACAGAGAGATGTATGTGTGTGTGTGTATATATATGTATATATATATACATATATATAAAGTATATATATACATATATATATATGTATTTTGAAAGAGAGAGCGAGAGAAAACGAGAAGCGTGTCAAACAACAGAAAGTTAAAGCTTGAATTTTGATTTGACAAAACTTTGAATGTTTTTACACGCGCAAGCGACCAGAAGAATATTTTTATACTCTATGTGTGTAATATTTTTCCAGATACGAAGCGTGCGCGCGCACAGATCTCTCACCACGCAGTCGATATTAAGTAAATTGTATAATAATTCATATTGTGCGAATATTGAGGACTCGGTCAATACACAAAAACAATAAAAGCAAGTTTGGTCTTTATTGAAGTTTCGTCAATACACTGGCAACGTGTGCGCCACCGGGAACATTGCGCTACGTCATGGCAGCGCGCGCACGGATCCATACCATGCCGATAGTTATTGGAAAAATAACTGATAGCCATCGGAGAGTAGAGTAGCACTAATAAATTTTAAATCCGTGGAAGTGTTTCCGTTCTCCGGTAACGCGATGTTATGACAGTTCGCGTTCTTTCCACAGTCGAGATAACGTTTTCCAATAAATTGTCAATCATTGTCTTCTTTCCTTTTCCGCGCACGCAGCTGCGATTAAATAAGAATCATCAAGGCGTTGTTGTATTCGATGTGTGATTCGACAACGAGTGTTTTCGGCATTGTAAATCTATAAAAGCACCTTTGTTGTTGCACAATAAACCGAGTCGAAACGGAAAGCGTTTTCTTTTCTGATGATATTATTGACGCGATATTTTTCCTCGACAATATAACGATCGCACAGAGAGAAGAGAGAAGAAAAAGAGAGAGAGAGAAAGAGAGAGCACAGAATTAATCGTCCTATTACCGGAGTTCTGAAAACGAAAACGATAGAAAATCACAAAGAAATGGGCGCTCGACTGCTGCCTCTTCGATATCAATTGAGCTAGCGCTCGAAGCCAGCGAAAACTGCAACGGACTTTCTTGAATCTCTTCAATGGCGCTACATTTTCTCGCGAGGCGTATTAACGATCCGCCGAGCGCAAAGTGACTCGAAATACGTTCCCCCGACGCCGACGGAGAAATCGTTCCGAGTTAAATTCTTTATAAAGGACACCGCAAATGCAAGGAGAGCATCTTCAAGCAGCAGGTCAAGGATCCCTTCTCTCGATCCATGCTTGACGATGCAATCGGCGCGCATCCGCTCGGTGATGGAAAAGCGTGGTTCAAACAAGCAATAAACAAGCGAGATTGCATGCGTGTCATGCGTGCGTAATATATTTAAGTGCGAGACAGGGACGGATTTATATAAAAATGGGAAAAGAAATGTTTTTTGTATGTTAAAAGAATTTTTACAAATGACAATTTTTATTTTTTTATTCCAACACGGATCTTTTTTTAAAAGACTCAAGAAAACACGACTTAAGAAAAGTTGACACATTTCGCAAGATTGACATCTCTAATTGTCAGGAGACTTTGAGTAACGTCAGGCAATTCATCAATTATCTATTCTATTTAAAGAAGGTTATCTATTCTATTTAAAGAAAGTTTATATGTACAAAGATAAGTCTCTATATACAAAGATTCTCACGAGTATTGAGCGGTAACTTTTCTAATCTATTTGATTTTTAAAGTCCTTTAAAAAAAAGAAAAAAAAAAAGACTCATCAGCCGTTCCTGTCGCGCGATCATAAGCGTCGTAATGAGCTCTTGTGAAAAGGTTACCAGGATTATCTTCGACAGGTTCGTCTGCACGTCCTTCCCCCCTGTCCTCCTAAGACGTCCGGCTGAGTAAGCGCCGAGTTCTTCGCGTAATTTGTGCAAATCGCCCGTTTCTTATTCAGAACACGCGTGCACCGCACGACAGATTGATTGGCGCGCCGTTTTTGTTTGGGAAATGTCGCTGTTTGCGGAATCCGTTCGCGTAGGTGGCCGCACCAGACGATCGGCTTGCCAATCGCGCCGAAACCCCTCGGCACTTCTGTTGTTAGGTCCCATTGTAATTCCCTTTCCGAACGTTTTCCTTTTATACTGGACACACGTGGGTGTCGATAGTGTTAAATAAATAAAACCGCAACAGAAGAGAAGAGTTTCAGAGGATCTCGTATTAGGCGAGAAACACGTTTTGTTTCCGAGTAGCGGTTTGTATTGCTATTGAGAGACTATTGAAGAGCTACGTTTCTTAGTAGCGTATAAATCTTTTTCTCTTTTTTTTTTTTTTCTATTTTATATACGTTTTATATACGCGTTCAGAATGGCTGGAAGTGACTCAATAATTAATTAGAATCGTGGAAAACGGTTCTAAATATACACCGCGCTCTGTTCTCTCCACTGAACTTTCTGCTGTACTCGGTATCTTCCAGCGGCCGTTATTCACTCCTCTTACATTAATTAGTTGGCTACCTCGTAAAGACTTCGCCGTAAAGACGTGATCATAAAGAGCCCTACTGCTTATTGTCAAATTACTTGCGGGGAAAGTTCCGCAGTTTATTTCCATGTAAAAGCAAACCGCTTCTCTCCCAGAAAGCTCAATGAATTTTCATGAGTTATCTACCCTCCGACATTTCTACTTAATGCAAATATTTAAAAAATAAAAAAAGCTCTAAAAATATACGTAATGAATTCAAAAGACGGGGAGAGATCCTTCCGGCGCCCTCGAAGAAAGACGGATACTCGGTTGATAATCCGTGAGAGCGACATTACATTTTGTCACGTGCCTTATTTAACGGCAGAGAAGGAGCTCTCGAACAGGTTGCAATTTCAATTTATATTATATATTGTATGTCTTTCATTTTAAATTAAAATTAAAACAATTTCACGCCACGCCACGATATATATTGCACGAGATCCGAGCGTCGTCGTCGTCCGATAATTTCACAACAGTGAAGACGAATGTCCTTTAAGTGGCCAATAACGATATGATTTACCCCATTTAGTGGACTCCTCCGGAGAAATTTATTAAATCTTTTCCTCTCGTCCCACCCACCGTCGTTCCTCGCGTCCTTTGTCACACTCTTGTCCTCGTTCCCGTTGGAGAAGAGATTCCACCGGGATATCCTCATTCCACTTCCTTTTTCCTCCGCTGGGATTGCCCCAGTTTTTCCGCCCCGCTCGGCGATGCTTCCGATTTGTATCACTTTTGCCCGGCACGAAAACGACGAGTCCCCGGGATATACTCTATCCTTCGATAAAAATAAATTACGTGTGCCCAGGCAGTTAATGAGATCGATAGAGCCGTTAACGTGAGCAGGGAACGCGCGGCCGCATTCCCCGCTCTTTTTCATGTTATATTTCCCGAGGAAAACGGCCGATCATATTAATTTCAACTGCTGTCCCGCTCTCGACAGACGGACAGCACATAACGTTAGTTCATGTGGGAATTTCTCTTTGGTTTTAATATAAAATAATGCATTCGCGCCGTGAGTGTCATCCGATTTGACTCCGCGCTCACGGACGTGAGTAATTAAAGCGGAAATAAGCATTTGCGCAATTTTATAAAATATGAAACAAAATAAAAGACGCTGAGGGAAACGGCACATTTATTTGTTTTATTACGCAATATGTTGCTTGTCAATAAAACACGCAGACCGTTTAAAGCTACCGTTAAAAGCAAAGTGTGAAAACGAAGTATTTCATATTTTACGTCATGCAATTAAACAACTTCGCGTCTTCGAATCTTTTTTTTTAGTAAAATGTTATTGTAAATGTTATATTACTTCCGTTGTGCTCTCCTCTCTTTTTTCTTTTTCTCCAAGACGAACGTACGAATTTATTACCGGCGGATATATCGCGCGTGTTTCGTTGCGGCGAGCATACATCAGCGTTAAAATAAAAGCGAAGAGATAAGACGGCATAATCACAGTTCCGGTCAAGTTCGTGTGTGTGTACACACACATTGAAGGGGTATAACTGTCCGAAGTAGATACCCGCGAGAGTTGTTTTCCAGTTGTTGAGCCTGGGGGTTAACTTACTATGATGTAACTAAAATAATTAAAGTGATGCGTGTGCGAGCTCTCCGAGAGAGCAGCGAGACAACTTTAAACCCGGATGTGGCCGAGAAGGAAGCCCGCGTGTGCTACAGTGGGGTGTTATGTAAGTGTAAACTTCACGCGCCCGTATGAATTTGCACACATGTTCGGGCGCACACGCGTGCGGTACAACATTCACTCTTTTACGGTAGAATTGTTTCAATTCAGTTCGCATGTAGAATATGTTTTTTAATATATGTAAGTACTTCCTCTTCTCTCGGTGTATCGCAAATACGTAACAAAATGAAACAGTTCTTTGGCCTAATTGTCACTGGTATTGTTGAATGAAAACTGGCTTATAAATGTTATTTTTCTCTTCGTAGAATCTCTTTTCGATACATAAAACAACTGATATCCTCTCGTGTTTGTTATAAGGTATTTATTTTTCTACGCTGTGCTCGGGTTTTCTATTTGTACAAAGTGAGACAATAAATAAATGTAAGAAGTTCATTAATTAAATTAAAACAAAAGTTACAAATTGCCTTTTTTGGAGATCGTGCAGGTTCACTCAAGATCGCTCTTTATTTTTAGCAGTCGAATCACGCACACAAAAATTATTGCGTTTTCGACCAGGTTGAACAGCTTCCGGAGCGACTAATGACTTCAAGTTGGAAAATCGACCAATCACATTGCTTGATTTGACCGAAGTGATGTCATTAGTCGCTTCGATGAATCGACCCAGTCGGAAACGTTAAAAGTCTCCTCTAAAATTACATCCTCGTCCAGAAATGCGGTCGGTGACGCTATCTGTCGAGCGCGGACGGTAGTTCCCGTTGTGGCGACACACAGAGAAACGCAGAGGAGACACGCGTAACGCGACACAACAATGGCGACTTGAGCAAAGTTGATCGTGGCGTGCGCTATCTTGGTCCCGTGTGTTCGTGCCGTGTTATCGAGATTACGAGTGTTTATTCGCGGTCTTGCATGCGCTCTTGTGAATGCGTGGCCCGTACGCGCCATCGAGAGATGCGTTGCTGGCGTGGCGCGAGTCGCAGCCGCGTACAAACAGTTCGCACGTTTCCCCGTTGAGGCCAGCAGCAGCAGGCCGTGCAGCAGTAGTGACTGACACAGTGCGATACATGGTGCCCGCGTACCTTGCTGAGAAAACAAGAGATTCATCATGCACGTGTTCGCGCGATTGCGTACAAACTATGTGTAACGTGCTGGTGAGTAAGCGATCGCACGCCGATTCATCTTCGAGAAATCCCGGCCGGCTTTTTAAATCACCCGGCGCTCCGGATTCGACTGCGCGTCGCGCGCGCAGCAACACTGCGCTGCGCTGCAGCACCGTGTATACATGTACACACACACACACACACACACTATGCTGGAGCGCTGGCGTAATCTGTGAGATGGAGGCGCTCGCGAAGCCTCCGAGAGTTTTACGGCGAGTCTGGGGGGTCAGGTTAGGTTAGTCTGCGAGACTACCAGGCGGAATTTATTTTGTTCTCTTTTGCTCGCCCGTGCGACGGAGGTCTCCTCTATTTGTTGTATCGCGGGCCTCTTATCGCCGTGTCGAAGGCACGGCCGCGTCGTGAACACGCTCCCCGTACTCCCTTTCATTTTCTTTCTCTTTGGTCCTTCTCTCTGCCTCTCTCTCTTTCCCCCCCCTCCTTCCCTGTGTCTCTTTTCTCTCTCTCTTTCTCTCTCCTCACGATCGTCCGCCTCCTCGTTCGGGACGGACAAACGGACAGCCGCTGGCGCGCCACCCGAGGTAAACTTAACGGTAGTAATTTCGTTATTTATATCGGCATATGTAAATATAGATAGCGCAGTCCGACATATATATATACACACACGCGTACATGGGGGATTCAAGATTAATGTATATGTATTTACATGGCGCGCGCTCTCTCTCTTTCTCTCTCTCTCTCTGTCATGTCAATGTACTTATGAATGATGGTTTTACAGTGTGTGAGTAATTACAAATGTTTGTCATATTGTGTTAACATTGCAGTTATTGATGTTTGATTGATTGCTGAGGTGTTTACTGATTGGTGTTTGGTGAATACTGCAATATTGTGAATGAAAATAGAGTATACAAAAATTCTCAGTTATATATACACATATTGTGGAAAGAATATAATTAATAATACATATATTTTTTGTGCATCAAAGAGTTTATATAATGCTATCAGATTTTGCATTGATCAAGATAGAGATTTTCCATTTTTACTGTGCAAACAGCTAAAAACTGAAATGAAAAAGATATTTTGTGTAGTGAAATTCTCTATATGTAATATAAAATAGAATAGAGAGAAATACATCATGTTTATCTTTATCTTCATTATCATGTTTTATTTGATCTATGTTTGATTTAAAAAATTAATCTTATGAAAACCAATAATGATTGACTTTATAAATATATTATAAGTATATAATATTCTTAAAATATATAACAGAGAGACTCTTTTTGGTTTGTTAACAGTGGATTTAGTTGCCACAAAAATCCAGTGATACTGGCATGATAAAATAAGGAAGCAAAGGAAGGAGATGAGCCACAATATCGCGGGCATGCCACCATATAATCGGATGCCCGGACTGGGGGGTATGGGAATGGGTGTGAATATGGGCCCCAATGCCCCACATCCTGATTCTTCTGCTCACCCCCATCCGCCACCGCCACCACCAGCTGGTCCTAATCCTAAGAAGAAGAGGCGTACAAATTCAAGTGTTGCTCAACCACCTCCGCAACAGCCTCCATCTGTACAGGTAAGTTAATTTTAACTTGATTTATTAATTTATCACGTTTTAATTGTCTCTCGTTTATTAACACAATCTGTATTCAACAGGATCTTTTACCCCCACCTTTAACGGGTTATGGTGACACAATAGTTGCAAGTAATCCTTTTGATGATACGCCACCACAGACCCCGCAGAGTCCAATGATGCATGGTGGGCCTCCGCATATGCATCCACATCATCCACATCATATGGGAGGACCTCCTATGAGAGGTATGAGTCCATTAACTTCGATAGGAGGCATGAGCCCCATGATACCGCACAACATGGGTAACATGAGCCCCATGGGCAATTCGCCCATGACAAATCACATGAATCACATGGGGGCCATGTCTCCTATGAATCACGCTCCCATCGGCGGTATGAGTCCCATGAATAACATGGGTCCGAATATGCCGCCTGGTCCGATGAATACCATGAACAACCACATGAATATGAGCCATATGGGAAACTCGCAACTGAGTGGTCCGCCTATGGGCAGTCCAATGAATAATATGAACAGCGGGCCTATGGGCAGTCCGATGAACAGTATGGGCCACAACATGGGCAGCCCTATGGGTGGACCTCTTGGTTCTCCGATGAACACCATGGGAGGATCCAATCATATGCCTAACGGACCAATGAACATGAATAATATGAACAGCCATATACCGCCCAATAGCCCATTGAACGGACCATCGATGAACAACGTGAACAGTCCGCTGGGACACAACGGATCTCAACCGCATCCGAATCACATGGGAAATAATCTCAACAACCTGGGAAGACCTATGAATGGACCTATGACCACTATGACTTCGATGGCGTCGAACAATATGAACATGACTGGACCGAATCAGATAAACAACATGAACATGGGCGGTCCGGCAATGAATAATATGTCGAATATGAATATCAGCCATCACAATCAAATGGGAGGTCACATGGCGGGGCCAATGGGCGCGATGTCCAACAATATAAGCGGTGGGCCACCTATGGGACATCCTATTAATCCCATGGGTGGCTCGATGCCTCCACATGGGTTTCAAGGACCGCCAGGAATGGGTCCAAAACCAATGCCGATTTCCGCTGGCAAAGTAAGTTGCTCTTTCATCAAACTTCGTTGCAGAACTCGATATTTTGTAGTGATTTACTTAGGAAACTCATTTGCGATTTCTTTTTATTGATTTCTTACAGATTTATCCACCAGACCAGTCCATGGTATTTAATCCACAAAATCCCAATGCACCTCCAATTTATCCTTGCGGAATTTGTCATAAAGAAGTACACGACAATGATCAGGCGATTCTGTGCGAATCGGGTTGTAACTTTTGGTTCCACAGGTAGATAAGTCGATAAGATAACAATCACATAGGAAGATAATGTGATGACGTTTTACTTTATCGGACAATCGCTCCATGTTTTTTCAGGGTTTGCACAGGATTGTCGGAACCCGCCTATCAGCTATTAACTGCGGAGGTCTACGCGGAATGGGTGTGTGATAAATGTTTAACCTCGAAGAACATACCTCTAGTTAAGTTTAAACCATAACACTTCGTGTCCCGTCGTTCATGCGACGCTCGAGTGACTCTTTGTTAGCGTTTATATATGTACACGCACACATACGCGCGCGACTGTGCACACATCCATACATACACAGACACGGACAGATTCATTCATGGCACATGATAAATACTAATGCACGTGCGGAATCGTGCATACAATTATAAAAATATGGTATTTGTTATTAACTTAGCTTTAACTTGTTGATTATTAGGATAACATTATAAGTCGTATGTGAATATAAATATGAAATCCGAAGTAACATATATACATACAAGATGTCTGAAAAATTGTGATCAAGCCTAAGTATCGAGTCAATCTGAACAGAAAAATCATTTGTCACTTTGCAAAACTTGCAATATTTATCAAGTAATTAATAAATGTGATCCAATGAGCGTGTGAGAAGCGAGGATGTGGACTCTTCTGTAGGCATGTATGACTTTAAATTGTAAAGAAAAATGGCTTATGCAATGGCTTTCATGCAATTTTTTAACAGCAAAAGACGGAGCAAGCAAGCGAGCGGTGTGTGACATAGCTTCAGCTTTGATCAGCTGATTTTCACAACTGAAAATCATACAGGCCTACAGAGTTCGGACCATCGCTTTCCACGCGGTCACATGTATTAATAACTATTGCAAATTTTGTAAAATGATATGTGACTTTTCGATTCAGATTAATTCAATCTACCTTCATACTTGGTCGAAATTTTTCAGACAATCTGTACATGTATACATATATGTGTGTGTATATATATATATTTATATATATTTAAATATATATATATATATATGTACATATACATTATTTTTAATTTTGAATCTGTTTATGCCAATTAAATTCATAAAAGGAATTATTGACTCGATAGAAATATATCATTCATTTGCTACACAACAAGAACGGCATAACTTAAAAATCGTATAAACGATAACTTATCTTAACTTCATAGACAATGAAGGTGTATAACTTTACAGAAAATGAATATGTTATACGTTCGCATCAACAAAATTCCTTACTATTCTTTCAAAATTATTACTACTGAACCACCAGTATTTCCAAATTTTATATACGCCGTAACTGGTTGTAGAAATTTAAAATTGCCTTTTTATTTTTTATAAATAATTAATTTAAAAGCTGAAAGTTTACTTATATCGTTCTTGTTATTTAAATGAGCGATGTATTTGTCAAAATATATTCGTGGATATATATAAAAAATATATATATATATATATATATACCTGTTAAGTTGAAAAATCGTGACAAACATAGAAAATAATATATTGGCAAATGTAGGGGTCTTTTTTAATGATTAATACGCAAAATATTTTTAAAACAAATTTGACTAAAACAGTTTTGTCTAAATCAATGACACTGAGAATAAAATGTTTTCAATGCTGATATTATAAATTATGTAAGATTGAGTCGACCAAGTATTTTATTATTATTATTATTATTAATTATTATTATTAATTGCATTTAATTCGAAATTAACGATGTCTGTTAACGATGTTCGACATTAAAAATAATTGATATTATTAGACAGACGACGTTTCAGTAACTGCATCGTCTTTGTTTCATCCTATATTAATGTTCCTGATAACATCATTAAGAAAAGTTGTTGTCACTTCTTTTGCAATTGATATTCAAATGTCACAATTTTAAGAAAGAAATTGAGTTACATATGAATATCTTATGTTTATTATTATAACATGAAAATGTGTACGACCGTTAATACAATATATTTATTCTCATATGCCAATTAATATTTCAAGTTTAACGCAAGAGCTTGTCACAAAACAAGTCTTATTTTTATTGTTAAATGTACATGTTTTATATTAAATTTAAGTGTGACTCAACACAATCAGCATGCGAATGGGTTAATCTTATTCGAGAAACAGAATTACGAATTCACGTACAGTATTGGTATTCCGAGACGATGTATCTAAAATATGCTGCAAATTCTTATATTTTTATACATTATATATATTTTAGAGTATATATATAAACCATGGTAAATTTTGATTTAATATCCTCGATTTATTTATTTATTTTCTTTTTTTTTTTTTTGTTTTATTTATTTATTTTTTTTACTATTATTTTGAGTGTGTGACATCTTCAAAAATGAAAAATAAAAATAGGTTAGAAAATAGATTCTACTCGAATTTGTTATGTGCAAAAATAATCTTTTTATTTTTTATGTCAATATTTCAAAACTGATTACACTATTATACTTTGATTGCCATGGTTTAAGTTTTTGATTCGACTGCAGTTAGGATTAAGACAAATATTTCTAAAATTGTGTAAAAAGTGTTTCTGTGAAAACAAGTGTTTTTTTTTTTTTTTTTTTTTTTTTTTTTTTAACTGATATTAATGCGCTGGTTCTACTGTAATAAAGGGTTTTTTTGTAATTTGATAAGAAATCCAGCATAAGAAATAGGATTAGTCTCCGACATCTCTCCGGACAATGTTAAAGTGCAAAATGAAATTGTTAAAAACCTTGATTAGAACAATTTGTAATTGTAACATTTTCTGTGTCATAAATTACATTCTTATTTGTATAATTTGCAACTTATCTGCCGTTTATCTATTTCAAATACTTTGTAATCGAATTTGGTTGGATGATGTGTGCTCTGCTACATGCAAAAGTTGTTGTACACAAGGCGGCGAAAACAACGAGATGTCCAACTTGCAACAATGTTTCATAAAATGAACATTTTGTTGAATAACACGCTGTGTTTCAGCACTTTGACAAACTTGTACAACAAGCTTTGCTTCGTACGTTCCAATCAAATTCGCAATTATATTACGAGCCATCTTCGAAAGACAAAAATAAATATTATGTGAATTCACGATATAAAAAAAGACACATGTCTACACTTAACAATTTTAACTAGCTAGCGTAATTTTTCGCATCTGCCAGAGGTTCACAGCATCGACGATAGCAATATATCGATGTCGATATATATCGAAAAGAACTGAGTATATTATTATCGTAG
Organism: Pseudomyrmex cubaensis; assembly: GCA_014825685.1. NCBI lineage: Eukaryota > Metazoa > Arthropoda > Insecta > Hymenoptera > Formicidae > Pseudomyrmex > Pseudomyrmex cubaensis. Next base: position 265,403 of record QVOA01020876.1, read on the forward strand.
AAGATTTAATCGCTGAGAGAAACGAGAGAACTAAAATTCCGTCGGCAGCTAACACACAAAATTATTATCGAGTCTATATATATGTACATATGTATGTATACATAAAGATATATACATATATATACATATACAGATACGAAGTGTATAGTTTTTTATATGTATATGAAATATATAGCCAGTTATATCATTTGACGCATATATTAAAAGAAGATTTGAAGTGGCGGAAGTTTATATATGCGAAATTAATATCTGCTGTATATCTCACAACTGTATATACAGATTTATACTAATTCACTCGGCAATCGAGATCGTTAATTTTCGGTCAAGGAAAACATTTCTTGATCCAAAATTAAATAATCTTTTTTGGAAGTGTCTCGGTTTTATTCGTGGCTTCAAGCTTGATTTAATCGTTTGTAATCATTTTTAACACACATTACATATGAAGCAAACACACACATATACACACACTTACACGCAGCATGTAACTACATAATGCTCATGTTAGTATTACAACGAATAGAATTACCACATCTTCACATATCTTCTTTCTATATTTTCTCGTAACGGAGGGGCGAAAGATCACGCTGTGAAAAAGAAAAAAAACCAACCTGTAACATTGCTTTTATTATTGAAAGTTAAACGTGCAGGGGATTAAGCGATTTGCGAAAGAGCTTTCACATAACGTTGTCAATGTCAATGAGGCAGCGGAGAAAATCGTTTTCTAGTACAAATAAATGAGCTGTAATTTAAGTGACTAAAACTAACGTCTATCTGTCCTTGAATTTTACATTATAAGATATAATTTTTAAAAAACCGATTGCTGTACGTTCAGAGTCATCACATATAAAGCATGCATCTTGATACGTTATTTCTTCTTTGCTTTGTTCACTTTGTACCGATGATCATCAACTATGTGTTCGATGTTAGCTTAACTCCCTTCTCCCCTGTAAAATTTATTCTAACAAATGCATTTCGTACATATATATATATATGTCCAACTACATGTCTCATTGTTGCACCTCCTTCAAGCAGTTATCTTTATTTTCGGCGAAAATATATGCGTATTTGTAAATATATGTGTAAATTGTGGCGACTTTTTAACGAAGGTGGAAATATTTCGCATGAATATTATACATGTGTATTATGGTCTTTTAAGTTTTCTTTTTTATAAGCGATACGCGCGATATCGTATAAATATCTGTATTGACTCTCTATATATATACATATATATATATATGTATACATATATATATATATGTACATAAGCCTTTCTATATCTTTAAGACTTTACTATGGGAATCAAATGAGACGCGCAGACATTCGCCGCAATCAGTCGTTTCTCATGTAAATATTAATAAAATATATCACGTTAAAAAAAAAAGAACAAATCACCGATCGTAATGTGTTGGATATATTTCGCACTAATTCTTATTCTTAAAACGTAAAAAAAATATACATATATATATAGTAGGCGCAATTCGTGGTCGAGACGGCCGAGGGAATCCAGCCGCGATTTCGACCGACTCGATGTACTGGTTGCGACACGGAACGATAAGACTTGAAGAAACAAAAAACAAAAAAAAAAGAGGGAGGAAAAGAAGCCGAGGAGCGCCAAGCGCCGGTAGCGCAGCGATAAAACGCTACGATAAAACGACGTGGACGCGATATATCACGAACGAGGCAAACAAGAACAGCATTCTACAAATTGTTCATAAATTATTTTTTATCATGTGAATACACAGAATATATATCAGCAATAAAAATTGTTATACATATTATAGACTGGCGTACATACGTATGATCATTTTACTATACGCAGAGAGAGAGAATGTGTGTGTGTGAAAATGAGAGATGCATATTCATTTATGTGACGTGTACATGTTTCACTTATCTATATTGTACATATTTATATATGGCACTTTAAATAACAAATCGATCCATTGTTGATTTTAACATTACTATTCTCTATCTTGAAATGGCTCACACATAACACCGAAACGCGTGTCCTGAGATTTGTTGGATTTCTACTCGAGTTCTATCCAGAAACAAAACTGATAGGAATTATTATTCTCTCCTCCGAAAACGATAGAACAGCGTGTTTTATAAGAATAAATTTAACAGAAAATTTTATTTTTTTTATAATACTATTTTGTATTTTAAATTTCTTTGATGTGTGTTTCTCTTATTCTCCAGAAAATATCTGTTTTATCTTCTCATTGTTGAGTAGCAACGTCTAGAGAACAATTTTGTTACACACTTTGAATTGCAACATGCACAATCGATCGGAACTACTTGAACAGCAAGATTTCGAGAGTTTACCTGGTCTTCAAGACTTCGAGGATTTTAAAGAATGGCAAGATTCTCTTCTTTCAAGCGTGTGCAAGCGCACGGAATTTGATAACGTTCTAGCAACGTGAGCTTTTGTTACACGACCTCTTTGACCGTTACAGCTCATTTCCACCATCCACAATTTTCGCGGTATTTTCGGGCGAACGTAGACGAGCGCTTCGTTACACGTCAACCACATGTCTAAATAAAATAAAATCGTGTAATAAAGTTTGTTAAATATTATATATTTGTAAAATAATAGACAATTTTTTTGTTCGAAGTAAAACACATTAGATGTAATTGTTACAACTCACTTTTGTTCAAGATGGACGTACGTGAACGTTTATGTTCCACTGCCTTGTGCTAAAATAGAGACAAAAATTGTGTCGTTTATTATTATAATCTAATAAATGCAATAAACAGTGAATTGTAATCGTTCAATGTTCACGAATAAAGTCGACAGACATTACTTCGTAATGCCGTTTCAGATAATATTGGTCTGGATGCATAATGTCGAAAAGGTTTTGGCGATGATGAAGGGATTTGTGCGCGAAACAAATGTTGTTCGTGTGTAGCCCCAGCCGACCGTACGTCCCATACTTCCTCTCGTCGGCGGGTCGTAGCGTGCCGTTTCTCTTCATCGCCAAATATATCTGCTCGATTACGCCGCAGCTCTTGATGAGAAAATCCCTCTGCGCCAGAGCGGCTATTCGCTCTTTCTCCTCGGACTCTGATATGATTTCGGCCTCGAAAGAGTGCAGGGCGTTGGCAAGACGTCCCTGCGAATCCTGTTTATTGATCTGCGAAAAAGAGAGGATGATAACAAACTCGTGTTCATTTTTTGTCTCTCTTTCCGACGACGAGAGAAACTATGTTCATTATAACAGCTTGTTATAACTTTGCAAAATTTTTACGTCGCACTTTTTTAATGAACGATAATTATCTTCTTCCAATATAAATTTTATCAATAGTTTCTTTACGGCGACGTGAAATGACGGATCTAATTGTTTTAATTGTACTTAACGGTTATCTTTCTCGATACGCCCGCAGATTTGGATCTCTCCTGCGAATGTCTTAGCGCGCTCGAACTTTCCGAACCTAATTTCGGCTCGTTGCTCTTGCCGATTAATCTCTTCCGGTCTTCCCATTTATTTGCTCTCAGCTGAAATGCAATTATGTTATTGCGCGGATCGATCGGAAAGGATTAGCGAAACATCGTTTTCTCGTTCGATCCCAGGGGATCGAATCAAAAAATGAGGGAAAATTCACCTCGTTCTCCTCCCTCTCGATTCTCGACGCTTCTTCCCGCTTTCTCGACGCCACCGTGTCTTGGAAAACAGAGAGCGCGTTCTGTGTGAAGAAAGACTGATATTTATCCCCGTCAAGACACGGATAAATTCTTCGAAAATTGCCCATATGGTCGTCTTCCCATCGGAACTGTCTCTGCATATAGTTGTTCTCGCTCTTCTCGAGCTTTGTCGAAGCTGTCGCGTCGTTGATTTGTGCTCTGCGCGAGATGTATACAACGCGTCAATGTATTGTCATCATCGTATTATCTTACATATTTGTCGCATTAGATATTAGAAATATTTAGAATCTTAATTCTGAATCAATTCACATTTCTTTGGTGTTCGTGCTTTGAAGAAGCCGGTTTCTGATCCGTTTCCTGTCTTCTTCCATTATTTTTTTCTTATCGCACTGCTGCAAATTTAACATGTCAAAAGTGTCCATCAGCAATCCTTCTTTCACGTCTTTATCGATTTGCGCGTCCGTGTGAAAGCTCGGCGAGTGATTTACCTAATCAAATTTATCTTTTATATTTTCTCACAAATTTTGTTTTACGGTAACTTTCGTCTAAGATTTTTACTTCGAGGAGATAAGGTTTGAGCTTCCAGTCGAGCAGGATGTCGAATCCCAGAAGCTCGAAGCACGCGTACGTTTTGTCGTGCGTCGGAAAACAGGCGTGATAACTGTGTTTCAATACAGGATAGGCCGCGAGCACGGTTTTAATTATAATTCCGTCGATCTCGTCCCACAATTCCTTCACGTCGATTTCTCTCGCTTCGAACCATTTGTTCAACGTTGATATTTTTCTGTAAAATACAATCGCGCTGGTTTATCGCTTTTTTTATTACATATATCATATATACGTGAGATAAACAAACCTCTTACTACCAATCTCGTCGTCGATGTTGTACATTCGACTGTGCTTATTAACGGAATAGTTCGTCAAGTGCATGAAGATGTTGGAATGGTTGTGACCGTTCGGTTCTTTATACTTGCTCGTTGCGAATCTAAAAAGAAATATCTTTTCATTTTCTGTCAACTAGAAATTTTTATTAACAAACTGATGTGTATTTTTTATAACACATGTATTTATTTAAAAATATATATCGAGTTTTCAATATGTTTATAAAAAAGAAAGACATGCTATCGTGGTGCATTTTTTACCTTACGAGTCCTTCGTTGTACACGAAGATCCTGAGAGGATCGCATGACGTGATTAGTGCGTAAATACGCAGATCAAATTTGTATCCGTCTATTAAAAAGGGCTAAGAAAGCGTGGTAAGAAAAGGACTGTATACATATTGCATATATGAGCATCGATTTTTCTTAATAATGCAGAAAAAAAAATAACGTTTCGTACCCTTGCAATGTACACCTGACAGATCATGCGTTCGCTCAAGTTGATATCTTTCAAGTGTTTTGTGAGGTAAATGCCGCGCCCTTGGCATCCGGTGTCCGGTTTGATAATGAAAGTTTTAGCTTTCCGCGACTTGGCGTAAGACATCGCGTCGCCGTGACTGGAATCCGAAATCTAAAGTTTCCGATCTGCTTACAAGCTTTCATTTTAACGTTCGGGAAATATTGATTATTTTTTTATCGCCGTAACGGCGCGAACGGGATTTACGACCGAGAAACCCGAGCACGGTCGTATTCGAAGAAGCAAACCAAGATAAGTTGCGCTTAAAGTAAAGTAGATACGGAGGTTTTTGATCGCACGACTGACGGCGAGTAAAAGAAGAAAGAGAAAGAGAGAGAGATACGCGCGATTCAGTGTTGAATTACAATAATTTTCTTTTCTTTATGATTATCGCTATTAAAAAAATAGAAGTGAATGTTTATCATCTTAAATTAGATGATGAAAGCGATAACATGTAGAAAACAATCTTTGTCAGTTATTTAGTAATGTCAGTTTTTTGTAAAAAAGAGACAGGACCATTACATTTGAAATATTTAAAAGATATAATATGTAGATAAATATTTTATAAAAAAATCTTAATTTTTTAACGGGTAATTAATTCCGATGATAGATAATTGTTAATTATAGTTTCGTGCACACATTATAGCTTACTCCGCGGGAAAGCACCAGGTTTTCGGGAAAAAGTTGTAATCCTTCGGAAATAATTTCTGCATACGACTGAGATTACGAGCGAGCAGATCCTTTCTGCATATCTCTGTCATTCCGGGAAAATGATTGACTCTCTGAAACCTTTTCATGTCCTTGGCACGCTCCAAGCTGACGCTCATGTCGGTCCAGTAGAGATCCCAGCTACTGTCTTCCGTAACTTCCCTCATCCCGAATCGCGCGGCCACGCGTCTAACAACGTCGTATTTGCAGTTCGCGGTGCAGATCATTAGAAACCTTCGTATTTTTTTTTTTTTTTTAATTGAGAAGAGTCACTTTCAGTTCTCAAACATAGATTACACGGAAAGTAGAAATCTCTCTCTATCTACCTGCGTCTTTTCTTCTTCTTAGTTTGCGATGTTCCATCCATGTTATCTTTGCGCCATTCTGAATCGCTCTCGTGTAACGCGTCTAGAAATGATTTGTTATTTTTACAAGATAATAACTTGAAAAATAAAAACTTAAAATTTAAGTTTATTGTTTTAATAAGAATTTCTGAAATTTTAAAAAACATTTTCTTATTAAAATTTCGTCAAAAGTCGCGTCTCAAACAGTAGAAAAGATTTCAGAATTGAATCAATACCAATGTTATTGCCCTTGTCCGCAGTAACTCTCCAGTGATACAGTTCGGAATCATGCTTGGCAACACCTATCTTGTCGTACAGTGAAACGTTCGTGGAATCGTCGGTAAAGATAGATTTTCGATCTTGAAACGCGTAGCTCGCAGACTTGCACAGTCGCTCCTTGAATCCCGTGTTGAACTCACCGATTGTCGCACCCTCGTTTCTGGAATTATCATCTTTAGAATCGTGCAATATCACGAGCGAGCGCTTATCTCTGTACTTGACGAAGATCATGACAAGCGTAGGTTTCCATTATTCGTTTGTTTCGATCGCGTCGTCACTGCGCGCGCGATGTATGTCCATTAATTTCGCGTCAGTGTCACGTCTTGTCGAATCTCTTTCACATTTGCCGCATAATCGCGATAAATAACTATCGATCGATAGTTAACTTCCTCTGTCGATTGTACTCGAACAGCTGACGAAGTTAAACCTCGAAGGTTTCTCACATCATATAATGCATATTTATTTGTGTCGAAATGTATTATCTGCTATCTTCAAAAACATTTGTTTACTAATCTAAAGTATGTCGTTTAAAAAAAAGTCTGCAATATTTAAATAACCATACATTTGCCAAAAATTCGAAACTTTATTACTATATTATGATTTTATTCGTTAAATTGATATAACAAACAGAGAAAGTGAGAGATACATCTAATACATATTTTTTAAACAATCTTTCTAAAACGGTTTCAAATTGAATAAAACATGTAACGTTCCGCAGATACAGCCTTTTATAGTTTGCATACCTCTCGATGTCAATATTTCCCGTCTAATCTCGATGGCAATAAGACGCCAACTGCTTTCCGCGATTAAAAACTCGCGAGTGATATAGATCGCACTGCGACCGGGGAGCGAGAGAGAGAAACACGCGTCGGCGACGTCTAGCTTGACGCGACTAACTGCGGCACGATCTACATGTAAAGTATCTTAGTAGCTAGTTTGGTGCTTTAATTACAGTCGACGACCATATTTAGAATTTGTACGTTTGTTACGAAGTAATCACGACACGAAACTTTAAATAGGTTGCTGCGCTTCGCGCGCGGATCGAACTCTCGCGCGCTGCTTATACGCTCATTCCTTGACGTTTAATTACGTTTCTTGACTTCTTTTTCCCGTTATTATGCGAAACAGGAAGGTCTAGATTTTATAGTCGCAAAGATATCGATCAGACTTTAAAATATGTACGAGCGATATAAATCGGGACGAGTCCCATACAGTTGAAATTCATTCTCTCAGCAGTTTAAAAGAAAAGTTAATCTAAATTTAATTGTGATCTAAGTTTTTATCTGAAAACTAAAAAAAATAAGAAGAGAGATAATATAAGAATGATATTTCTAGCGATTATTCGTTTGGCACAAAAAAGCCGGGATTGAGCAAGGTTGAACGTCGCGACTGTGCATAAAAATGTAATGAAGGATAAAAAGTTTATTCTGTCCCCGGCGAAGTTACAGTTTGGAGTTTAATTCGGGTACTTTCAACTTTCTTATCATCTCGACGACGTCCATGGCGCACCCCCAGCACAGCGTCACGCCACTTCCACCGTGGCCGTAATTGTGTATCACCTGAGGTAGAAAACACGAAATGCGAATTATAAGAAGCGACCGTGTAAGACCGTGTAAAAATTGAGTCGCGTTCGTATGAAGTTTCGTGTGTGTTCAACCATGTAGTTTACCGTGTCGCTATCGATGTATGTACTACAGTTAACCAATTATTTGCGGCAATTTACCTTGAACTCTTTCCCCATAGGCGAGATGAGGTTTTCGTTTTCCAGACGAACTCGCGGTCGTCCTGGCCGGAGACCCACCCACTGGCGGATTATTTGACTTCCCTGCTCAGCCAAAATTATTATTAGAATAAAAATAAATTTAACACAGCACGTAATTGTGATTAAAAGAAACTAATATCTAAAGTCTAATTAGCGCGTATTGATTCTGATTCTTTTTTTATGATCAATTTAATTATGTGTCGTATATATCAGAACCTTTAAGGAAGGCATCATGCGACAGCATCCGTCATAAATGTGTTTCGAATCTTCCTCACGTACGGAACAGTCGAAGTCGTTTTCCTGATGCGTGCCGCCCAATACAACGGTGTGGACGCTAAGCAGATATTAAAAAAAATATAATTATCGTTGTCAACAACAATGTGATGCGTTAGTAAAGCTTGCTTTACTTGGGGATGACATAATTGCAGTTGTCGTCGTCCACTATGAAACAGTGCATCGCCCACGGTGCTTTCACCTTTAAGAGATTCGTCTGCGTTAATCTTTGTTATTTAAAATTAAACATCATGTAACAAAGCGCGAAGACATTTTTCACTAAACTGCATTATAAAAAGTCGAATATTTTCGCGACATCAATTTATCAGAATTTTTATGCAATACTATATAAAAAATAACTCTGAATCTCTTTCTTAGAGAGAAAGAAGAGAAAAAAAGAGAATATTAATATTCGCAGTATAAATTACAGGTAATGTCAATTACCTTGTATACCTGACCTCTGATAGGTGTCATTGTTTTATCCGCGACGAGCTCTCGTGCGCCGAGCCCGCTGCAATTTATTATTAAATCGTATCCTTCCTCGGCTAACTCGTGCAGCGCTTTAATCTTTCTCTTTTCCATTTCTCCGCCCGAAGCAGCGAACTTTTCCATAAGCCACGGTAATAACAGAAACGGCTCGGCGGTATAAGTTATACAATGCCAACCTTGTCTGAAATTGTCAGTTTGAAATATATCAAGAGAAATGGCTAACAATAAGTTACAAAAAAAAAGGTAGAATTCTAAAAATCAATTTTCACGAATGCATAGCTCGCTCAAACTCTACGCTTATTTTATATTCGTAGATGCAATCATTTGATTTTAAATGATTTCATTATCTACAGAACAAAAATTGTTATTGATAACATACTTGTAATTAGATTTGTGTTCTTCGTTCAAACGTCGCAATCTTTTTTCACTGAGCTTCTGGATGCCGTAAACAATATTCGCCCATTCGGGATTGATATCATCCTTCTTATCGCTGATTACGCGAGTTACGGGTATCAAACAAACGCCCGTTTTCGATGACAATCCCGCTTTCCACAATTGTTCGAGCCAACGATGCGTTCGGCCAGCCCATCGACTAAATAATTCACATTCAAGTGAATAAATAAAGCAATCATACAAAGGAATCATGCAATTAGTTTTCCTTTGGAGGATCTTTCGGATTTTTGTAACGCGATTTCATTCCCGGTGCTTTTCTGCGGTATAGAGTAATATTACTCACGTTATATCCTCGGCAGGTGTATCTCCGAGAAGAAAAGGACTCCATAGACCGGCACTCCCGTCGCCGGTCGTGTCAGGTGAGAACGCATCGGCGAAGATCTTCACGTCGTAACTCGGAAAAGCACTTTTCACTGCAAGAGCGCTCGTTACTCCTATTATACCAGCACCCACGACTGCCACGCGCATTTTTCTCCGCTATTCTACGACTGATGACACTTTCAACAATACGTAATATCGGAACGCGTATACGTGCCTATATTTATACGCGTTTCGATTTGATACGCGATAACGATGATCTCGAGATTACTGACGCAAATCAGGATCGTATTTATTCACAGGTGTCAGATCGATTTAAAAAATGCGTTTGAAAGACAAACTTATCTACCAGCTTACGCGCTCTCGAGGAATAATAAAGAACAAATGAATATTCACACGAGAAAGAGAGACGTAGCGGCTCGTTTGGCGATTTATTAAAAACGTGACCGCGATCGCAGAAAATTAAATACGCGCGTCGTTCGCGTTCTCGGCGAATTCTTCGCGCGAATTGCCGTCGCGGCACAATCGATGCGTATTAACAACGCGTATGTAGAAATAAAACGCGACGAGGTCGCGGGGATCGATAACTCCGGTGAGTATCGGAAGACTTCTCTGATGCTGCAAAAGACCGCGTCGTTGACGATCTTTTTGAAAAGAGCGAACTTATTTCGTCAGGTTCGCGCATATCCTCATCGAACATGCGTCTCTTCTTTCGTGAAACTCTTCTTGCTGAGAATAAATAAAAAAGTTCATATATACGTAACTGCAACGTCCACTTTGTATTTCTTCTTAACTACGTATCGAAGTTTCATATCTTTTATATAAAAATTTACGGAAGTAAGCTGTGTTAAACGGAGTAAGAGGGCAACTGTTGAATTTATTCTTCGAAGATTGGCGTACATTTGCGACTCCTTATTTCAGCATAATGCCTCCTAATTACACGGCTGAGTTATGCTAAAATATGGGAAGCGCAAAGAGAAAGTCACACACACACACAGAGTTTTCTTGATCGGCATTAGCAGATGATCCCGTCGCACCGTACTGTTAGTAAACGGAGCATAATACTTTTTTGACGATGCTTTTACAAAGTTCTTACACTCTGTTTACCGACAGCACAGAGCGCGCAAACGAAGATGCTGCAACGCACCGCCGAAGACCGTCGTCATCTTACGTTCGATCGCGAGCCGATGCGATAGTTTAAAATTCACTCGCAAATGTAACTCTCTCTTCCTTCGCAGGAAGAAAAAAGTGATTTCGATCTTTACGAGGGCCGAGCACTGAATGACCAAGCGCCAAGTATCGTCGTATAGTATATAAGACGGCAAACCGAAGTGCTCGATGACAGTTCATGATACGGAGTATTTATTTACACGGTATGCGAGAGTGCCACAGACATAATATGGCCCGGAAATGCGATAAAGAGCGTGGATGACGTGTGTTTTCGACGTGTTAATACTCTCGAGAATGTTGATACGTTATTTCATACATAAGTTGCTGTTCCGCATTATAAAAATTCCGCAATCCGAATAAAAATTGTGGCACTTGTGTCCTATTCTTTGTTTTGTTTGATCGGTAGTAATCTTGTTTATTATTGATTTAGTTGGGATGTAAAATATTTCTATAACATATTGTATCTAGCAGAAATATTTCTAACATATTCTGTAACAGAAAAAAACAACAAAAGCGTAAATAGAAAAGAGCGTATATAAAATTATTCCTGACATATTATTCCATTAGATTTTATTCAAAGATTACATATCACAGAAAGTTATTTTAATAAAAAAAAAAAAAGCTATACTAGGGCAACTCTTTTAATGTATTAAATTTTGGTAGAGAGAGAAAGAGAAAGAAAGAAAGAGAGAATTCTACAAGAATATTCTTCAGATAATGCAAAATTTCTTTTATGAGTTGTGCATATTGATATAAAAAGCGTACGTAAAATCACAGACGTTACCTCTATAATGGATGATCTAATAATATCGCGCTGTAGGGTTTAGCGCTAATGACACAGCTTGCCGGCATTGTCGCCGATGCATCAGGATCGATGAACATATCCGGTTATTACCGTGATACACCTGATCACATTAGCGACGATCAATCGGGGTGGTCGAGGAATTATATACGTTTGCAGTTGTAGCTGCGCAACAGCTCGAGAATCGGTCTCGGATACCAGACGCCATACCAACGGGTCAAAAGTATGTCATTCGAAACCGTCATCGGCTTTACAATGAGTCATGTAGCGCACCGTACGTACGCCAACCATCTTCCTCGGGGATTCCTCGAGGAAAAGCGCGTTTGACACGTATAATTAATTAAATCCAGGAGCAAGGTGCACTCTGGTTGGGACTCGCAACAATTAATCACCGTGGTGATTAATTTGCCGTGATGGAGTATCGCAGTTGAATGAAACTGATGTGTGAAAAAGAGTGAATCTATTCAACTCGTATACCTATAAAAAATAAAAACTTGGCCTAATTTCGTTCGATCGATTAATAAAGTTTCTTCCGTATTGCTAATAAGTATTTAATAAACTTTTTCGGAGCGATGGAAACATTGCGACTGAAGCTCGACATAAAAATTTTGCGTTTTCAAATTCTTTGAAATTGTCGATATTATTATTTTATATTTTGTGAATAATTAATCTAACAAATATTATTTATTAAACTAAATGTTGATATTAGCACAATAGACAAAATGATTAGGAATAGGAATAAATAAAAATTAAATAAAAAGTTTGAATTATTTCTTCACAAAACAAGAAGATAGAATAATGCATCATAAATTAAAAAGTAAGAATTTGGAATAATTAATCTAATTCCGTTCTTTTCCAAATATTTAATATTTACTCCTAATATTTTGTTTATTGTGCTCAGAGCCATACTTATGACAATTTTAAAATACGCATATACAAACACATGCAAAGGACTCCATCATCCATCTTCGTTCATGAACATGAACAGAGATTTCTTCGACAAAAAACAATGGCTATGTAAGTAGTGCGCTCTGTACGCAGCGTTTACAAACTCGTTGCGAGATCCATTGGTCTCGCGGCTCAAGTACAGATCTGCCAACCTAACCCTAGAGATTTCGAGTTTGAATCCGCCTAAGAGCCATCGCACACAAAATCGTATAGCTGCGTATGCACAGCACAAGACCATTTGGACCAATAAGCATCGAGCATAAAGTCGCCAGAGTGATTTACATAAAACTATGCTAGATGCTTATTGGTCCAAACGGTCTTATGTTATGCATATGCAACTTTGTCGAGATCAGCTCATTGGTCGAACCGAGATCAATTCACCAATGACATAAGACTTGCGTAATGTCGTTTCTAATTGTCGTTACATGCGTCATGCTCGTCAGTTTCTCTGAGGATTTCGTCTCCTATTGGTCGATTTCACACAAATTGCGCGCTTCCTCACGTTGCAAACGGAACTTGAACACGGATGTTACGTTGCACACGCATGCTGATCAATGTTCGACAATGTTCGTGGCGTCGTCTCCCACCGTCTCTTTTTTCTATTCAGCTAGTTTCCATTCCAGTTCGTGTTTGTTGCCCGTGAAGCGATGCCTTCTGTTAACCATAAGTTAGAGAAACAGGCCTCTACGGAGACCGCTGAACCCCTTCGCCAGGCTATCGTCGTAATCGAGCACAAGATCAGAAACCTCGAGAAGCGAAAGGTAAGCATGCTGTTGCGATCGCTCGTGTCGTAATTACAGACAAAATTCTATTGTCAAGTCGCGGTGGCTTCCCTACCGTGCGCTCCGCCATGATTCCCCGACGTGCCATGTGCTCACGTACGTCGATGCATTTTTCCGGGGATTATTTCCTACGACAATACGCGTACCGAAATCATCTCGTCTGCGTCATACGATCGTTGTGTCAGCCGGTGGCTCGCAATATCACTCGGTACGACGAAATCCCGTTCTTTTTAACGCGCCAATTTACTCTCGCCAACCTCGTATCATGGCGGTACATATCGCTGCGTGCACGGAAGTTTTTCTTCTTACACGCATCCCGCTCGTAAAAACCCCATCGCCAAGTCTCTGTCTTGCGAACGCATATAGCGACGATAATCGCGTTTTCGTTAAAATTGGGCGATTTAGCACGGAATATCTATGATTTGTCGTAATAGTAGTCGCGATCTAGAGTCTGAAAGATCTGGTCTCGATAAATATTGCCGCATCGAAGTTACGAGATTCGTCGCATTAATTTATGTTTGTGGACTATTACAAAAAATCGTGCGTCCTTGTGGATCAAGACGCAATGTTCTGAATTTCGCTTTGTTTCGATATTGCGGCGTCTACGGTTACAGTTATTTTGCGACACGTTTTTTCAGTACTTGGCTTATAATTTACGTTTTATTATAATGTTTTGTTATAAATGCGCGCAATGTGTTTGACGAAAATATAAGGACTGAGATAATGATTTGTGAATTTGTGACTGCATCACAAAAGAAGTCAAGCAAATTTTGCAATATATCTTTCTGCATTCAGGGTAAACTCGAGTCATATAGGGATTTACAGAAGACTGGCAAAGAATTAAATCCAGACCAGAAGACAGCGGTGGCCAAATATGATGAGGTGTTGCAGACATTAGATATAACCCGAGATTTGTATAAGCAGATAGTTAATATTGCCAATGATGCTGTCAAACAGCAGAAGAAACTGGCGCGCAAGGAAGCTGTTGAACGCATGCAACAAGATATTTCCAAAGTAAAGATCTGAAATAATAGTTTATATATTATTTACAAAATGCAAGGTTTGAGACATAGAAGTTTTTTAACACAATGACAAATGCGATATTGTAGGTAAAAGAGGTTCTTCTTGTCCAACATATCTTGGCAAGCATCAGCACCAATGCAGTTAGGGATGATTTTTTTCACGGTAAAAATGGAGCTGTAAAATTGTCAGAAGAGGAATTAAAATTTCTTGACAGCTTACATGATGAAGTTACGATGAAACCTCAACGTGAAGAAGGTGATGCGACTTTTGTTCAGCAAGCTCAAAAAATAGCTGAACATTACGTAGCTATTGTAGACGGAAAACAGAGAGAGATTGTTGGAACGACTTACAACAAATTGAAGGAGATTATTTCAAAAATTAATCAATCAGGCTATTTTGATCAGGTTCGCGAATGCTCGGAAACTGCTCCAGCGGAAGACGTATGTATTAACATCAACACAACATTAAGAATACTATATCACTCTACAGTTTGATGTGTGCGGTTTATTTGATTGATATGTATGTATATAATTGTAGATCCTTGAA